>BQNB010207229.1:0-10492 GCA_026074375.1 Tanacetum coccineum | reverse complement strand
ACACTGTGACCCTGCCATCTTGAATAGTGGCTTGGTTTCTTGGATTCAATGAAGTTCTAAGTTGATTATTGGTTAAGGGGAACCTTGAGGAAGCTACTGCTGTTAGAAAAGCCATTGCCTTGTTGAGACAAGCAATTGGATCATCTCCTGGAGAGAAAACAAGAACATCAAAACCTGAGTCCACAAGAGGTGTCTCAGTCATTGGTTGTGTAGAAGCTTGAGGTGATTGATAAGCAATTTATGGAACAGATAAGGTTTGATGATTCATATGAGACTGATATGGATATAATGGTGGAACGGATGAATGATTGAATTGAGATTGTGATGGATAAGTAGATGAGTAATGTTGATTGGGATTAATTGATCCAAATTGAGATGGTGAAAACTATTGTTGAAGCTGAGGATTGTTGTATGAAGACTGATAAGTGTTGAAGTAAGGTGGTGTCATCTACTGATTTTCACCAAATGCAAGTGGATCTTGATTGTGTTCACGCAGAAGACGGACTTCATTTGCATGGTGTTCGTGTTGTTCAAGATATGTATGAAGCTGATCAAAGTTGGTAGTATGCAAATCCTTTACGAGCTTGAAATCAGTCACAAACTTACTCCATTTAGGTGGAAGACTATTTAAGAACTTGGTATTAACTTGATATTGCTCCATTTTCATGTTGTAAATGTTCATATCATTAATCAGCTGAGTGAATCTCAAGTAATACTTATGAAGTGATTCCCTCTTGATGTGAGTAAACTTATCAAATGCATCATATAGCTTACACTCTCTTTCCTACTTAGTCAAAGAGGCACCTTGCATTAGTAATTGAACTCTCTCTTATAAATCCTTGGCAACTATGTGATGATTCACAAGTGAATAGATATCAGCTGGAAGACCTTGAAGAATGATATTGGTTGCATTCATATCACAATCAGCTTGAATTTTCTCAGCAACAGATAATTCAACATATTTCTTTATTCTGGTCACCCCATTCTCTTCAATAGTAGGCCAAATGAGTCGACCATTTTCAACTGATTCAAGTATCATTCTTCCATGCTCTCTGTTTTGCTTGTAAAGTTCCATTCGACTTTTCCAAGAATCATACAAGTCTTTGATTGTCAACACTAGAGAGTATCATGTACTCAGCAAGAGTATTATTTTGTCTAAGTGGACTAATTGAATCCATGTTGATTTGATGTTTTTAGATTACTTGTGGATCAAACAGTGATTGAAAGTAATTGTGTTGTTTAGTGAGTTGACTTTTGAGTCACACGGGACATGACGACTAAAAAAGAAGTGCCTAAGGGTTCAGAATCAAGCATTATACAAGATGAAAAAGCCCTTAAATCGCTCGTTTTCTATCAACCCTCTAAGTCATCAAATCCGCCTTTCCCCTTTCAAGTCAGGAAGCAAAAAAGGGATGACGAAGATGAGCGGATTCTATCCATCTTTAAGCAGATTCATATCAATCTTCCATTTTTAGAAGCCATGATCCACATGCCAAAGGGAGCCAAGGTTCTAAAAGACCTTCTTTCCCATAAGGAAAAACTCGAGAAAGTAGCCTCTTCAGTCAAACTTAGTGAAGAATGTTCTGCTATCATCCAAAGGAACTTACCCAGAAAGAGGGAGACCCAGGAACAGGTTTTCTCATTACCTTGTATTACCAGGGACCTTTTGGCAGATTGTAGAATGAAACTCCCTGACCTTTGGCAGTAAAGAATGCCTTGGCTGATTTAGGGGCAAGTATCAATCTTATGCCACACTCTCTCTTTCGACGATTAGGAATTTCTAAACTAAAACCAACAAGAATGAGTATTCAACTGGCTGATCGATCCATCAAATACCCCATCAGGGTCTGCGAGAATCTTTTGGTAAAGGTGAATAAGTTATTTCATAGTTTTGGAAATGGACGAAGATGAGCTAGTCCTGATCATTTTTGGACGACCTTTCCTCGCCACAGCACGGGCTGTAATTAACGTTCACGAGGGAAAGTTGAGTCTAAGAGTCAGAAATGAAACCGTCACCTTCAACATTAGGAAATCCATAAAATCCAAACACTCCCATGACGATTATCTGTACTGCGCCGATCACACCGCAAAGCTTGTCCGAGAACAATGGGTTGACACGATCGATCATGACGGAAAATAGGCTGAATTTGAAAAAGAGGGAGATTCTAACGAAGTACAAGCCGTTTATTTCTACCTTGGACAGAGCCAGTCGAGCCACTTAAGTGGAAATCCTCGAAAGATCTATTGAAACCCTCAAGCGTCGAACCACCCAAACTAGAACTGAAGGAATTACCCGAACACCTTGAGTATTCTTTCCTCCAAGAAAACAACCAACTCCTAGTGGTCATCTCCTTCGCGTTATCTACCGTCGAGAAAGCCAGGCTTCTTGAAATCCTAAAAAACCATAAAGGGGCAATCGCCTAGAGTATTGCAGACATAAAAGGAATTGACTCATCCTTCTATACTCATAAAATTCTTATGGAAGACGAGTTCTAACCAAGTTTCCAATCTCAAAGATGAGTAAACCCTAACATCAAGGAGGTAGTAAAGAAGGAAGTCATAAAGCTACTTAACGCAAGATTAATCTTCCCCATATCTGACAGTCCTTGGGTAAGTCCTGTCCAGATTGTTTTAAAGAAAGGGGGAATGACCGTAGTAAAGAATGAGAAGAACGAGCTCATCCTACAAAGGACTGTCACTGGATGGCGCGTATGCATCGACTATCGTAAATTGAATAGCGCGACTTAAAAATATCACTTTCCCCCCCTCGTTTATCGATCAGATGCTCGTGTGCCTGGCGGGGCACGAATACGACTGTTTTCTTGACGGGTTTTCAGGGTATTTCCAGATCCCTATTGCCCTGGAAGTCCAAAAGAAAACCACATTCACCTGCCCATATGGCACCTTCACATACAAACGAATGCCATTCGGATTATGCAACGCGCCTGCAACTTTCCAGCACTGTATGACAGCCATTTTTCATGAACTGATCGAGGATAACATGGAAGTATTCATGGATGATTTCTCCATCTTCGGTAACTCCTTCGACCACTGCCTAAAGAACCTAGAAAAGATGCTAAAAAGATGTAAGGAGACCAACCTCGTGCTAAACTGGGAAAAGTACCACTTCATGGTAAATGAAGGAATTATCCTCGGCCATAAGGTCTCCAGATTACAGATTAAGGTCGATAAAGAAAAAATCGAGGCAATTTCTAAATTAACATATCTCACGAACATGAAAGCCATCCGAAGCTAATTAGGACATGCTGGTTTCTATAGAGGATTCATAAAATATTTTTCATAAGTCACACGTCCTATGACCCAGCTCCTGGTAAAATACGCCCCATTCAACTTCTCTGAAGAATGTATCCAAGCCTTCGATAAGTTAAAAAATGAAATAACAGAGGCCCCAATCATGATCAAGCCAGACTGGTCATTGCCATTCGAAGTCATGTGAAACGCAAGTGATTATGCTGTCGGAGCATTGTTAGGGCAAAGGATCGACAAGCATTTTAAGCCCATAAATTATGCCAGCAAAACGATGAACGAAGTACAAGAGAACTAAACAATGACAAAGAAGGAGCTTTTGGTTGTCGTTTTCGCGTTCGACAAATTCCGCCAATACTTAGTCTTATCCAAGACCATCGTTTTCAAGCATCACTCTGCCTTACAGTACCTTTTCATTAAACAAGATGCAAAACCACGACTGATTCGATGGATCCTCTTACTCCAAGAATTCGATATCGAGATCCGTGATAAGAAAGGTGCTAAAAATCTCGCAGCCGATCACCTCTCTCGGCTTGAAAACCCTGATCTAGGGAAGCTGACCAAGGCTAAGATAAGAGACTTATTCCCTGAAGAGCGACTAATGGCAGTCTTTGATAATAAGAATGAACCATGGTATGCCGACTACTCTAACTATTTAGCTAGCCGAGTACTGCCATTCTGATCGACCCGCCAAGAGAAACAAAAGTTCTTTAACGATTTAAGGCATTATTTTTGGGATGAGCCATTCCTATTCAAGCAATGTGCTGACAGAATCATACGAAGGTGCATCGTCGGAGATGAGGCAGCACAAATCCTTTGACAATGTCACAATGGCCCATCAGGAGGGCATCATGGTATCGCTACTACTACGAGAAAAGTCTTTGAAGCTGGGTTCTATTGGCCACATATCTTTCGTAACGCACGTAGGTTGGTCCAAGTTTACGATGCATGTCAAAGAGCCTGTAATATCTCCTCGAGAGATGAAACACCTCAAAAGTATATACAAGTCTGCGAAATATTTGATATTTAGGGAATAGACTTCATAGGACCTCTCCCCTCATCAAATGAGAACAAATACGTCCTAGTAGCTATTGACTACGTGACAAAGTGGGTGGAGGCTCAAGCCTTTCCTACTAATGATGCTCAAAACGTAGTGACCTTCCTCAAGAAACTATTCGCACAATTTGGAATTCCAAAAGCCCTTATTAGTGACAGGGGTACTCATTTTTGCAACTACCAGATGGAGCGAGCAATGAAAAGGTATGGAGTAATACACCAGTTCTCCACCGCATACCATCCTCAAACAAACGGGCAAGTCAAAAATACGAACCAGGCAATAAAGCGTATTCTTGAGATACCACTGGGTGTAACAGGAAAGAGTGGTCCCACAAATTAGATGATGCGTTATGGGCATTCCGAACAGCCTTTAAAACCCCTCTAGGAACAATCCCATTCAGAATAATATACGGCAACACATGCCATCTTCCGGTCGAACTCGAGCATAAAGCCTACTGGGCAATTAAGAACTACAACATAGACCTTACGAAAGCTGGAGCGAACCGGTTCTTACAAATTAATGAGTTAGATGAAATGAGGCTCGATGCTTATGAGTCTTCCATCTCTTATAAAGAAAGAACAAAAAGATGGCACGATAAACGAATAAAAACACCGATTATTTATGAAAAAGGCGATAAGATACTTCTCTTCAATTCATGTTTAAGGCTATTCCTCGGGAAGCTAAAGTCGAGATGGTATGTACCATTTTCGGTAAACAAGGACCTAAAAAATAGTGCAATTGAGCTTTACGATAAGGGTGGTAATGAATTCATTGTAAATAAACAACGGTGGAAACCATATCAAAAGGATATGTTGGAAGCTGATAAACATGAGGATATCACACTGGATGATGGAGAAGTCACGTAAGGACTTGTGACTTCGAGTCTAGCTACAAGACTCATAAATAAAGAAAAACGCTTCTTAGGAGGCAACCCAATGTTTATTTCTCCCACATATTAGGAGTGTCGTGTGTTTTAATTATTCTCATTTATTCTTTTATGTTTGAATTCATCACTTTGTAATCATTCTTTGTTTGCTTGTAACTTTGTTTTATTGGCAATCAAAGGTATTTTGCAAAATAATAAGTTTAGGGGAAATATCCAGTTTTTAAGAACCAATTCAAACATAATTAATAAATTGTTTAGATTAATTCACGTCAAGTTTCTAGTCATATGATTGTATTGACTAATCCTAGGTTTCATGCAACAATTTCATATAGGAAATAACTTATATAATCGCGTACAGGAAGTTTTTCAAAGAAAACGAAAAGAAAATTTCTCTCAAAGCCTGGAGACGGTGTCAGGATTCCTCCTGACGGCGTCATGAGCTCAGCTACAGGAAAATTTGAAAATTTTCAAGTATTTTCGAAAAATAGTTTGCATAACATTTAAAATTTGTAATTATTTTATAAACCTGGATAAACCTATGATTACATCATTACTCTCATCCTATCTTTACTGCTTTCATATAGTCAAAACCCTAAATTCTTGTTGTATATATATGTCTTTGTCTTGATTACAAGTTATATTAGACAAAAATAAGAAGCTTGGCAAGTTCTTAGGCATGACGTATTATTGGAAAAAAAAACAAAACGATTACTAGAGAATGAATATTAACCAGTTATCGCATGTTTCTTCTCCATTATTGAGCAAACCACAGGGGAGTACTAGTTTCTTTTACTGTTTTTATTCCCTCCTTTAATTCATTTTTACGGGTACTTCTATAGAACATTAGGGATAATGTTCAACTTAAGTGTAGGGGGAAAATAAGCCTTAGAAACTATTCTTTCATTTGCCATTTGCTTGTTCCTTAAAATGATGGGTAATATATCAAAACATAGCATAAAAAGGTAATTTTAACCAAAATTTAAATTTTTTTATGACACATACCGACAAAAATTGAGTATTAATAGTGTCTTATGGATAGGAATTTATATGACTAGCACAAAAACCCTCAAAATGCCACCCTAAAAATGTGAGGTTCACCTTTAGATCTTTAGGAATTCGGGTATCCATTATTGATACCCAAGATGATTCCATCATTAGCAATTTCGAGTTAAGGTTCGAATGCAGACATATGTGTCTATTTTGTCGTTACGGATGTGTACATATGATCTTTGTCACCTTTTCTGGAACATTAAGATCGGTTCAAAGAATCATATGAGTGTACTGGTAGTATATTAAATTCTAGAACTTGTTTTTGTGATGCATCCCGAGACCGCATAGTAAGTATTAGGATTTGCTAGATAAGAGGCACTAGGATTAACCCATGTTTTAAACCTATAATTGTTATGATTGTCACACCGATCATATAACTATCCCACACCCTTGCCATGCACTCATTTTTAGTGCAAGATACCCCTAGTACAACCCTCCCAGCCTATCTTTTTCATGGTACTCGTACTTTTCTAGTTAAGCCATACTATTAATGAAGAACATTGTTAACCCTTAAACCAATCGTTACATCTAAATCGCCTTAGCCTACCTTGTATGTACTTGCTTTCAGTACATTATTGTTTTAACCTAAGTTAATTATTGAGCACACGGTTGCTAAGTCCTTATCCTTGTAAATATAGTTTTGGGATGATTGGGATTCATGGTAGTATTTATTCCGCGGAAGAATGGGGAAGAAAAGTTAAATCAAGACCCTCATATGTTTATCAAATGATCTCCATGTTATGTTGATCCATCTCAAATCGGGTCAGTAGTTAGATTATAAATAACCGAGTATGTAAAATCTCAAGTGTAGGGGTGTATCTATAAACCCCCATGATGTATTATATGTTTAAGCAATGGCAGGGCAAAAGTGTACAAAAAAATGTATATTAAAAAAGTAAAAAAAATGTACGGGCTACTATTTTCTTATGTTTATGTTTAACATAGAGTCATGAAAATAAAAAGAAAGAGATTGATGTAGAGTTGTGTAGAGTTTATATATCTTTGTCCGAGTCTTGGCTTAATCACCAAATCACGGTATTCCTTATAAACTATTAGCTAACCCTTTCCACCCCAAATTTCACTCCAAAGCCACCTAAATGATCACATCCATTTTTGTTTCGCTAATGTTATCTTACACCTACACCCCCACCAACCATTTAAAAGACCTCTATGATAGTAATGAATAAAACTTGCAGCCTAGGGGATGAGTTTGCAAACCTTTAACCAAGCCTATGATAATATTAAATGCTTATGACAGTTAATGAGTGTTGATTTCTGTTTCCACCATTATGTTATAATTTATATACACCCGAGTGAAATAGAGAAATCCAAAAACACTTTATGTGAGGTGCTAGTATAATGCTTTTTTGCGCTTTTTAAGTATGAGGTCTAGAAGGTTGTGTTGTAAAATGCTTTTAAAGAGTAAGTTAAATGCCCCCAATATTGCTATTGTCTAGGTAGAAAAACCCATTTACTTGAGGACAAGCAAATCCTAAGTGTAGGGGTATTTGATAAGGTGTCATTTTATACACTATTTTGGGGTCATTTGACCCCCTAAATCATGCAAAAATGCCCAGATTATGTGCTTAATTGTTTATTTTCAAGTTTTTAGCACTTGGATGACATTTAGGGGAAATACATGTGACTTGGGCTTATTTGGAGAAAAAAAGGGGACAAGATTACGGACCTACACCAAATCTCTTGAAGAATCGTGTTCACAGAGCGTGGAGACGGCATCGCAAGCATAAAGCGATGTCGTCGTGATCTATCTAGTGACGGCGTCAGAATTTTAGCGTTGGCGTCAGGACGTGGCCGACTTAAAGAGGATTTAGAATCATCTACGTGGCGACAACGTCAGGACTTCAAAGCGACGCCGTTGCAGCGATTTTTCTAAATATATTAAACCAAAATTAGGGTTTTAAGTGTGTAACTTTATATAACTCTAGGGAGCCGAACCCTAGACATTCTAGCAGCTTTTAAGGTTGTTTTTAGGGCCTCAAAACCCTATTGTAACTACCTTTAATCCGTGTTTTAATCAAGTAAGATTGTTTATCATTAATCATTCAATATGTCTATGCGTTGTTTGATTGATTTATGTTCTTGCTTTATCTTTAACGTGCTAGGCTAAACCCTCCTTTGTATTTACTTATGATTGCATGAAACTTAGGTTGTAGATTCTTTTGATGCTGCTTCTTGTTGATGGATGTGCGCGTTAGGCTTTAGAAAACTAGCCATAAGATATTAAATTGGCATAGACATCTAGGGAAACACGAGTGTGTAGAAAGGATACCATCGGTAACAGTCTTCATACTACCTTACCCCTAATATGGTTGACCCCTTTTAAGATATTTCACATGCATTTAATATACTCTTAGGGGCCTTGTAATAGTCTTCATACTACCTTACTTGTGGGTTGCCTTAATGGAATATTAAATAGACGGCGGGTTCGTGTAATCCGTTCATGACCTAAATACTTACACAGATCATCACAAGTGTGACAAAGCAACAGATCTAGGAGAAGCAATCTTAGGAGTAGTGCATGATTAGGTAAATACATCTTTGTATCATAAAGTTATCAACAGTAGTTTAGATTATATTTAGTTTAATTAATTAGTTAAAACAAACCAACCTCTCTAACCATTGATTTATTTGCTTTCTATAGAATATAAAAATACAAAAATAATCTTCTCTCAATCCCTTAGAATTTTGTTAGACCGTGTTTGAGCCTTCCCAAACTATTCCCCTAAAGAACGATAACAACCCCCGAGTCTACGAATACTCACTGCAAAACCGATTAGTACATCAGCCAGGAAAAAAAAAAAAAATTTTTGATTTTTAAAAGCTTCCTGTGAAGTCTTCGCAACCCTTACATCACATATAACTCCTATCTATGAGACGCTTCTAATACTACAGTTTAACCGATATATGCTATTAAAAAATTTAAATTGGGGCTAAAATTATCGTCCTAAACTATGTTTCGGTATATTACACTTCTTTTTAAGAAAAAAGCAAATGCAAATGAAAGAATAGTTTCTAAGGCTTTTATTACCCTCATACACTTATTTTGAAGATTGTCCCCAATGTTATATGAGTACCTAAAAAAAGAATAAAGGGAAGATAAATAAAAAGAGAGAGAAACCAATACTCCTCTGATTTGCTCAATATAGGAGAAGAAACGAGATAAACCGGCTAAATCGTAATCCAATAATCGTCCAAGCGAAAATCCTATGAAGTTCCAAACTCTCCTCATCTAATATAACTTGTGAATAAAAAACAAAGACAACTATACCAAGAGTAAAATCGGCGGGAAATAATATACAACCCTATTAATCATAAACTAAAATCCTAAGAAAGCAATAAAGATAGAATGTTAGTACTAATATAATCGTGGCTTTTTGAAAAAAAATAGAAAATTAAAAATTCTGAAAATTAAACAAAAATAACTTTTTAAAAATTCTAAAAAACGCAAATTTCTTTTGCTACAGTGGTGACGCCTTCAGGGTTTAATCCTGACGCCGTCTCCACACACTGTGAAATTTTACTTCTTCATTTTCTAGGAAAAAAATTCTACAAACATATCCTATTAATGATTTCCTGGAAAAATTTTACTACACAAGCCACACAAACGGTTAGTACAAATATATGACTCAAAACAACAAATAAAACATAAAAGTTTGATTTTAACTTAAACTAACTATTTTACATGTTTGAAATGGTTCTTAAAAACCATATGTTTTTCCCTACACTTATTTTATGTAAAATACTTTTGATTGCAATTAAGACGAGGTTAAAGACAAAACAAAGCATGTTCAATTCAAACATACAAGACAAATAATGAAAATTAAAAACACACGATACGGATAAGTAAACTAGAGAATAATAATACAAAATAACAGATATCCAAGATTCAAATCCTAACTATCACAAGCCTGATGAGGTGTCATTTTACATAATTTTTCAGGGTCATTTAACCCCCTAAATCATGTAAATATGCCCAAAATACATGCTTAATAGTTTCTTTTTTGTGTTTTTAGCATTTGGATGGCATTTGGAGGAAATACACGTGACTTGGACTCAATTTGGGAAGAAATAGGACAAAATTGCAACTTTACTCGAAGATACTCAAGTTTTGGTTTACATCGCCTAGAGACGGCGTCAACATTTCTCGTGACGTCGTCAGAGTACTCAAGGGACGACGTCAAGATTCTTTCTGATGCCATCAAAGTAAACAA
>BQNB010207228.1:0-10492 GCA_026074375.1 Tanacetum coccineum | reverse complement strand
TGGTATAATTGGTAAAATCATGCTAAAAATGTCATCGTAACAAGTGAATCAATTTCTGAGGGGGAGCTTTTAAAACCAAAGCCTTTTAATGTCTTTTGGATACATCTCATAAATATCAATTTTATGTATCCAAAAATATTTCATGAAATTAAAATGTGTAAATTATAATGTCAATTAATAATATACATTGTTCACTAAGGCATCTCACTCCGTCTTCAACATATTTGTGGTGTCATATTATTTTTTTCTTGTAACGTCAAGTTTTTAAAATTTGTGGTATCCCACATAATGTGTTGAAGGGGAGCTATCAGAAAAATGAATTCATGCAATATCGTGGTATAATTTTTTTCCCCATGGAATTTTTCATGTCATAAATTTTAATCAATTGGTATTTCAAATAATAAATGTTTTACTATTTAAAATAAAGGTAGAAAATGTGATTAAAATGTGATATAAAAGAATATGATCTTTAAGACTCTAAGTGCAACTCTTTCCTTCATGTGCAAAACAATTTTGAATCTCGGAGCACATGTGTAGGGGGTATTTCAAAATGTCTGTATCAAAGGTTTTATGGTTCGATCTCTATACCCAACAACCAAGTAACTCACGATGTCGATAAAGTCATAAAGTAGTTAAGGTTAGGTATAAGTCCTACGATCCAACCAGAACCGGAGGGATCTATCCAAGGACAATCCATAGTTAGAAATAGCAGTCCTTAGGTATGATTGGAGATGAATGAAGATAAGGGAAAAATGCCAACTAAGATTGAGCTAACACTGGAACAATCACAACAAAGGTGTTAGTGATGACGTCTTGGTAAGCATTGAAGAGGTTGAAGAATTAAAAAGAAATGTATGGATAAAGGGTGAAAAGAAAGAAGCCCTCCACATAACTTAGGCAGAAACTGGGTCAATATATTAATCTATCAAAATCACAAAGATGATTGTTGGTATTGAAGAAAGTCGTTATGGACCCAGTGATGCAATGCACAGCCTTTCCCAGCCATTCGAGTTTCTCTCAAAAGAAGCTTGTCTCATTTGTCACAGAGATACACACGTTATCTATTGACATCTCACTCTGAGATTGTTAATATTGAAAAGGTGACAGTTAGCTCCAGCCTCTGAGTACTAAAACTAAAGTGCACAAATCGAGTCTAGAGCCAAGAAGAGATCAAAATAAATCTCATTAGGACACAATGTCAAAATACAAATTGTTATTCATCAATATAACATTTGGTATTAAAGATTCCTACGCATTATCTTGAGATCTTGCCTGAACATTCAGAGTGATACTCTTTAGTATTCACAGTGACGAATGGAAATCCTTCTAGAGTCAACCTCAAACAGCTCTGCGGTAGGTGACTTGCAAGATTCTATATGAATCAAGCTTGTGCTAACTGGATATCGATATTGGTCCAATATATGAATCAACGACTTAATTAGAAAGATAGTAACTATCTGATTCACTCGTACCGTGTTGTCTGCTTTGAGACGCTCTGGTAACGAGAACGACTAGTACAGTTGTGAAACCCTGTCAAGAAGATTCATATGAATTCTATCTGATCACAGACAGTATTTATACTGATTAACGGGGAACCTTGGTTATTGCAACCGTATTCGATGAAGTGGCAAAGACACTTTCGTCCATATCTGTTGTTTATCACTAACCTTTTAAATGCAGATTTAAATGTCGGTGTTGCAACCTTATACCAGCGAAGTCGGATTCATTGACACATGCTCATACTCAAGCCTTACGTCAATCATTCAGCATCAAGATTGTTGATACTAAACTTCCTTATCATCAAAGAGCTTCAAAGTCAAATAAAGAATAGTCTATTGGGGAGGATTGTTAGTTTTATGTTTATATAAGTCAAACAAGAATGAAATCAGTATGACCATGTCGGTCAAGAGCACAAGTTGATCAAAAAAGTCAAATCAAGATGATTCAAGTCAAGGAGATGATGCAAGATTAAAGATTTCAAGAACTCATAGTCAAAAGATGAAGGTTCAAGATCAAAATCACATAAATGACACTGAAAGAATGTCATCGGTCGTCTTAAGCATGAATGAACAAAGCCATTATAAACAAGAAAAGATAAAGACAAGACCAAAGAAGGCAAAGCTCAAACATTATATCTTCAACATTGGGGATGATAAAGTCAAATCAAGATAACCTACATCAAGAACGTCAACGTTAGGCAGATCAAAGAAGACCTCGAAATTGGGGAAGATTGTTAGCCTTATTTTTATATAAGTCCAACAAGAATGTTATCGGTCGTCTTAGTCGTAATTAGTGTTGTTATGTAATAGGCTAGTAGGGTTTAACGGGCTTAGAAATTAAGCTAATATTGTCCATGTTTCAGGCTCAAAGCCCAAGATAAGCCAAGCCCGACCCATTTAGTAAGCCCATACGCCAACTAGAAGGCTAAGGGTATAAATAGGATCCTCTCCACACATGGAGAGGGTGCTGGTTATCATTTCTTGTATGTGTAACCCTCCACCCTCTCTCTTCAATCTAATATTCTTCATTTCTCTCTCTAAACTTCTTTCTCTTTTCTAGCTTATTTGGGTTCGTCTAGGATTATTGGTATGCTTATTAGTTGTGTTATGGATTAGATATTTAGGATAACAAGAACTTCCTAATCTCGAACATTGCCATAAATATTTTCTCATGTGTGTCGTTCTCATAAATCGCCCCAAACATTATGCTCCGATGATCGAGTATGGTGGTATCTCATTAATTCCTAAAAGTGTGTGGAACGCCCCAATCCAAACTTTAAAAAAATATTTATATAACTTTTGTTACAAATCAAGCATACACGTATCGTTAAAAAGATATTTGGGTTTACTTTCTATATTTTTATATAGAAAGTAAACGCAAATACCTTTTTAACGATACATGACACGTCTCCCACAGAGTTATGGTTAATTTTATATAATTGTTAGAAAATGACCTAAAACTAAAAAAAACCCCATTTAGCCGCATAGGTTAAATATTTAGCCGCAATGGCTAAATATTTAGTCGGCCGGCTAAATGCCTGATGTGATCAAAAACCCATTTTTCCATAAACCGACTTTCCAAACTCGACATAACATGAAACCTTCCAGAATACTTTAAAACTTCAATATTTCAATAATATGTACAAGTTCGGTCTCAACGACCCACGGAAACACGCTTTACAAAAATGAGGGTGATTACATAATTTTAACTCAACTTGTACATAACACTCAAACATACCATAATTTTTAGAAATACAATCTTAGAACCATAACAATACTTATTGGGACTCTTCTTTTTCAAAGACCACATTTTTACGACACATGGGGGGTCTAACTTTATAAAGCCCGGCATTCTACACCTATTTTCAATTGCAATAAGCAATGCATTTCCATTCTCTTTCTTCTTATCCTAGGCCTTTACCAAAACATCACATTATCCGCACAAACCTACAAAATAATTAACAACTAAAACGTAAGTTTACGCTTATTAAGTAACCGACATATAACCTAATATAATATACAAATCATCATGCACGCATTGTGAGCATCCACACCTAGTCCAATGACTATCATCAACAAAAATCCACCCCCATTTACTCATTAGAAACTATCATCAATCATAAATAATCATAAATAATCACATACCTTAGTTATTATAATATCATTAGACTAACACTCATCTTATCAAGTCATATCTGACTAACTAAGTCTCTAGCATTTAACTATGCTTGCTATACCAATGTTCCTACGCCCTAACACAGACATTCCACAACACATAATATGACCATATCCATATAATTCATGTTACAACAAAGGTTACTTACCTTAACTCTAACGCTAAGTTGTCAAGAATCCAACATCAACATCCTCATTTGCTTCTTAGTCAATAATCATCATAACATATTTAGCACTTCTAAATTACATAACAATAAAGGGTTACTACATCTACAAATAACCATAACCAAACTCATCTCTTTCAATCATATGATCATTAATATGATCCTATGAGAAAATCTCTAAATTGATCACTTTATACTTAAACCATTAAAAGCACTTAACGCATTAACATAAAAACTTTTCAGCTTACTGATGAGGTGACATTTATACACTTTTTCGAGGTCATTTAACCCCTTAAATCATGCAAATATGCTTAAAATACATGCTTAATCGTTTCTTTTATTATTTTTAGCACTTGGATGCCATTTGGAGGAAAGACACGTGACTTGGACTCAATTTGAGAAGAAACGGACGAGATTACAACTCTACATGAATTTCAATATCAAAAGAGCATACAGTGGTTGGAGACGGCGTCATAATTGCTTGTAACGGTGTTAGGAGGCTCAAGCGACGGCGTTAAGATTTTGATGAGGGCGTCAGAAGTAGCCGACTCAGAAAAAGCCTAAAGAAGATTCGCGGGCTGACGGCGTCGCCGTCGTGTTTATCTTCCTATATATACAAACCCTAAATTTTGTGTTTAAGTATGGAATTCGTAGGGTATTTTAGAGGAACGAATTTTATCAGCTTTTGGGCGAACTTTTCATAACCCTTTTGTACCCACCAATTACTCCATGATTAATTAGAGTGAAGACTTTTTATCCCTTAATCTTACAATATGTCTATTTATTGTTTGATTATCTGTTCTTTGCTTTTAATTAACATGCTAGGCTAAATTAATTAGTGTTTGCTTATGATTGCATGAAACTTAATTTGTAAATCCTTTTACTATTGCTCCTTGTTGATGAGTATGCGCGTTAGGCTCTAGAAGACTAGCTTCTTAATTGCTTGCAAAGACGTCTAGGGAAACGTGATTGTGTAGAAAGGATACCATTGCAATAGTCTTCCTACTACCTTGCCCTAATATGGTTAATCACCTTTTAAGTGTTTAAATGCATGTAATGTACTATTAGGGGCCTTGTAATAGCCTTCATACTACCTTACTTGTGCGTTGCCTTAACGGAATATTACATGTACGACGGGTTCGTGTAATTTGTTCATGAATAGGAAATACTTACACATTACATCACAATGGTGACGGGCAATAGGATTAGGAGGATCAAACTAAGGAGTAGTGCATGATTAAGTGAACATGTTTGTTTGCCTATACGAGTTTCCACATAGTTATTTTAGATTTAATTTAGTTTATTAGTTTAAAACAAAACCCCCTTCAAACTAGAGATTTTACTTGCTTTCTAAAAAATATAGAAATACAAAAATAATCTTCTCTTAACCCTTAGACCTTAGTTACATTTAATTTGAGCCTTCACAAACTATTCCCCTAGAGAACGCTAACAACCCCGAGTCTTGCCTATACTACACTGCAACGATTAGGTACTCTACCTAGGGGATTGTAAAACTTTTGCGTTTGCAACCACGCACATCAAAGTTTTTGGCGCCGCTGCGTGGGGAATAGTCTAGGTTTCAAATTCTGTTTAGCTTAGGTCTACTAACTAGATTCCCATCAAGTGAGATTTTTTTTTCTTTTTATTAGCTTTCTCGTGGTCTATCTTTTCTCTGTGTTTTTGTTCTGTAATCCCTATTTAATTATTCCATTCTTCACTATGAAGAACGTGAATCCATCTAGCCTTGCCCTTAAGAATGAACTCTTTCACCTTAAGAAAAAAATGGAAGTTGAGTCATGGTTGGAGAATAATGGGAATGTTGATTCATTGGTTAGTTCGGATAATGAAGGAAGAAATTAAGGAAGAGGAAGAGGAAGAAGAGGATGACCTAGAATACTTTGACACATTCCCCACTATAGAAGAGTTAGGGTATCACGAATGGCTTTTGAAAAATCCTTGACCTTCCTGGGTTAGTGCTAAGGTAAGAACATGGAACTTGAATAATATAAAATCTCATGCATGGTTGGTCAATTCCTTAAGAGACAAGCTTATATCTATTTAGAATCCTCAATCAACGTAATGTCTAAGCTTAATTATTATTAGATTATGAGTCAAGGATTAGAATCAAGGAAGAAACCAACAAATCCCATGAAAATTTGCAATTTTGTAGGGAGAGTTAGAGGTTTAAAAGTTTTTGTAGGAAATTTCACTTATGAATGTGATTTTGTTGTGTTGGAAGATACCACTAGCGTCATAGATCATTATCTTGGAGGAATGGTATTAGGTAATCCGTTTGTGAAGGAGTCTAGGCATGTTTATGATAAAGATGAAGGCACGGTCATGTTTGAAAAATTACATTTAAGATGCCTCATAAAATGGAAAGGTTTAAACATATAGATATAGAGGACTTAAAAACCGATAACATACCACCTTTTTTTATAGAAAATGATGATGGTGAGGAGGAGGAAACATACTACTCAGATAGCTTGAAATTAAGAACCGAGTATAAGAAAGACAAAAGTGTGACGAAAGCCATTCAATGCTAATTAAGATGAGAAGTAAGACAAGCATCAGAGGAGTCACGTAAGGAGTATGACTCCGAGTCTAGCTACAAGACTCATTAATAAACAAAAGCGCTTATTGGGAGGCAACCTAATCTTTTATTTTTATGCATTTTAGGAGTGCCGTGTGTTTTATTCTTTATCGTTTGTTTTTAGATGTTTGAATTATGTAATTATGCTTTGTTTTGTCTTTAACTTCGTCTTAATTGCAATCAAAGGTATTTTGCATCAAATAAGTGTAGGGGAAAAAAATGTAGACTTTTGAACTTTTGGTTATAGACTAAGTTTTGAAAACGACCTTAGTTCCCTATAACCTAGGCTCTGGTACCAATCTGTGAGACCCCCAAAATGCGGAATATATTCGGGTCATGGGTCAAGGGGGTACCACGTCATCATACAAGACTCTAGGATTACAAGTCACAACAAAACATGAAAAGTCATACATTACGGTGCTTGACAAAATATCAGAGTTATACGCGGGCCCACAATTTAAAGTACCATACATGACATAAGTTTAAACACGACTGACAACGACAAAGTTTTTAAGTCACATGACTTGACCAACAAGCACCATTTTTAAAACAACACAAGAACGCCCATCCGCTTGATATCCATCGAGCTTCCAACCTTCAAAGTTAAGCATTATTACCTGAGATTAAACATGAGAAAACGTCAACAAAAGTTGAGTGAATAACATAGGTTTAAATAAATATCATAGGAACAGGAACACAAGTATATAGTAGTTTCATGGGGGAAAAATCAAGTATTATTGCACTAAGTACATGACACTGAAACCTTAACTCATGAGCCCCTAATGTAAGGTATTCTGCAACTACCTCAAGTATCTCAAATGTAAATGCGTCACAGGCTATACAAACCATAATCATGACGGACGGGGATAGTCAGTCCCGATGGATCCACCCATAACATTCGCGCTCACTAACGTGATTTAACAGTTCATGATTTCCGGGGCAAACAACTAGCAGAAGGGACTTAGGCAATAATAATTTCAGATAGCATGCAGTTGATAAAAATCAATGCTTGTGTTCCAATCATGTAATCTCACCCCGTGATTTTAAAACAAGGTATTCATGGAAAAAGGGGGCTATGTACTCACCGGATATAGATGATCAATTGAGAAACCGGATATGAGAAAGTACTTCAAGAGATTAGCCGAGACCTATAAAGCAAGTCGCGACTTAAAATAAGTATGATATTATTATGATAGTATAATCACACAATATTAGGTATTAAATAAGAACGATATTGCACAATGACTAAACCTTCGCGTTTTTGACTTTCTAATAAGTTTATGACCTGAAATAAACCTCAATTGAATGTCTCTTAAGTGCCACTAAGAAATTCTTAATCCATTCCAAATAGTTATTTTTTTACTTTTCTCTTCCTAGACGTAAAAACCCATTTTCAGAATTTACCCAACTTCATAAGTGCATAAATCCTAAACTATAAAAGATACAATTTTGATTCTTTTTCCTCTGGAAAGATCTTAAAGTTTTCTTTCCAAAACATCAAGCCATTCATTGAGAGCAATTACCAATTGGCGAGAAATGGATTTTTACTGACTAAAGGTCAAACCAGAAAATTGGCTGAAATTCTTAGTTTCGCCGTTTTGGTCATAATTCCTAAACCAAAATAGTAATAAGGGTGAGGCCAAGTGCTGGAGCTTCTACATGATGTCTAGCAATGACCCATGCTTTAAAACTTAGGCCTTTAGTTCAACCAACCTGCAGATTTATACGTTTTCTAAGTAAAGGTCAGAATTGGCTAGTTTTCGTATAACGGCTATAAATCCTAAACCGTGATAGCTATGAGGTTGAAACCAATTGGAGAAGTTAGATTATAATGCCTAGTATCTAACCATGTTTTAAAATCAAGTTTTATTATACCAAAACCTGGAGCAAAACACGTTTTCCAACAACAGCTCCAGTTTTGACCTTCTTCCGTAAAAAGGTCATAACTCCTTCATCCGGAGGAGATGGTTGAGCATCCAATTCACCACATGAAGCCCTAAGTGTATACTATCCCAATATCCAATAATATGAGTAGGCACAAGCCACAATTTTTGAGAAAACAAGCCGACAACCTACTGGTCTCAAAACAGTCCCTAAAAATCTATTAAAACCTAATCTAAACTCATTCAAACCATCATCAATCATCATAAAAAGCTACCAATTATCTCCTAAGCATACCTCATACACTATAACATCATTTTTTAGATCAAACTAATATTCTCAAGATCAAATGAATGCATGCTTAAAAAGATTACCAATCAACCATATGTAATAACTCAAGAATCAAATAATTGAATAGGTAAATTTAGGGATACTTACAACACCAAGATTGATGGTTGAAAATCAAAACATAAACCCTAAGTGGGGTGTATGGGCTGCCGAAACCAAGGGGACAAAACCCAAATCTTTCCTTGATTTTTACTTATCCAAATCCTTCACAATCAAACCCTAATCACCCCTTTATCATTCTTGTAGCCTCTAATCAAATCCAAACCTTAAAAATCTTCAAGTTCTTCAATTCAAGATTTTTCTAAATCAATGCATGGTTGATTTTATCATTGGGGAATGATTGGGGTTTATAATAGTGTTGATTTAAGGTGAAAAGGAGTAGATTAAATGGAGTTTTGAAGATCAATTGAGGGTTTTGGTGGGTTGTGTGTCGAACCAAGAAGAAGGAGAAGGAGGGAAGAACTTTTGTCTGTGTTTTTGGTTTCTCAGTATGTGTATATGTCGAGTTATATAAAAAAAGAATATTGGGTTTGGGTCTTGGGCCTAATTTAGTTAGTGGGTTAATTTTGGTGGATTAAAACATAAGGGTGTATGGTTTTGGGGCTTGTGGCCGGTTATAGCAAAAGGGAGGAGTGATTAAGGTTTATAGTGGTGTTGATTTGATGCTAAAAGGGATAGGTTTCTTGAAGTTTTGAAGATCAAATGGTGGTTTTTGGGTTGTTTGTGTCGAAGGGGGAAAAGAAGCAGAGAACACATACAAGTCGATGCTATCTATGTATCTGTTATGATTATTCGGTTATGATATAAGGGAAAGGGAGATTGGGCTCAAAAAAAATAGTGGGCTTAAATTAAATAAAAGGTGTGTGTGTTGGTTTGGGCCGCCGGCTAAGAAAGGGGAAGAGGGAGTGGGCTTTGGCCCATTCTCTCTTAACTAATATTACCTATCATTCTCGGGCCCTAAAACCATTTCTAGCCCGATACTTTTTCCTAAAACGCAATTATCGTCAATGTGCAATATTAAATAGAAAATAAATAAAATTACAAAAACAGAAATTATTTGGCACTCGAGGCCCGTTTACGGAGTCGTTGATTTCTCGTTGCTCAAAAACGGTTAAATTTTTATCACATAACTCTTTTTACTCAAAACAGACGATTTTCACCAAAATCGACAAAATAATTAAAAGAATAAATTCCAAGAATTTATATAATATTCATAAGCTCGAAATATATAGTGACCTTAAATTCAGGGTATTACAACTCCACTTCCTTGTTCATTATGAATGGATAAATGCAAACGAAACGGTGAAAAACGATAATACTTACCGACATAGCAATAACAATAATATAAAACTATTATTTTAATCAAAACTCAAGAATTGGAATAAAATATTAGCTTTCAAAAATATGAGTTCTCACAATACTGCTTGTTATGTGCTTAACAGAGTTTTGGTGACTAAACCTCAAATGAAGACTCCTTATGAAATTTTAATGGGCAGATCTCCTAACATCAGTTTCATGAGACCTTTTGGATGTCCTCTGACTATACTTAATACCCTAGATCAATTAGGTAAGTTTGATGGCAAATCAGAAGAAAGCTATCTGTTAGGATACTCTACTAGCAGCAAAGGTTTTAGAGTCTACAACAGGGTAACAAAAAAAGTTCAAGACTGTCTTCATGTAGACTTTCTTAAGAATCAGGAGAATCAAAAAGGCAAAGGTCCTGATTGGATGTTTGATCTTGAACTTCTAACTCCTTCAATGAATTACATACCTGTAAGGAAAGAAAACTATGCTAATTCAGGAGAAAAAGGATCAACTTATGATGAAGTTGA
>BQNB010207227.1:0-10492 GCA_026074375.1 Tanacetum coccineum | reverse complement strand
TATTTAAGCTTTTATAGATTTTCTTGCATTAGGGGTATTTTGGTAATTTTACACTTATTGAAATTTTTAGGTTTTACAGATTCACCTTGTTGTAGCCTTTCGATGGCTTCCCACATTTCTTGAGCTGTTTGACATGCATCAACAGTTGAGTATATTTCATCTCCAATTCCAGTCAATATCAAATGAATCGCTTCTTTTTCTGATTCAAAATGAGCTCTGTTCTTAGGAGTCATATTCATAACTGTCTCGACTGTTGTTTATTCAGGAACAGCTGGAGAATCCTCTGTTGCAGGAACAGCTGGTGTTGTGACAATCGTTGGAGTGTAAGGAACTTTAAGAATGCACTTTCGTAAGGCATCACCATTTGGTCTTGTATCAATGTATCGTAAGAACCGTGATCGCCATTGTGCATATCTTCCTGTTGCAAGCATTGGTGGACGATCCCTTGAACCAGCTGCCATTATGTTGTTATGCATTTGAGTGTTTGTTGTGGAAGTTACAATTGGAGTTGTCATGATGAATGATTTAAGAATTATGAAGTGAAAAATGATTGAAGGATCTTAAGTGTTATGAAGTGTTGTGATTGAAGGATTTTAAGAGTTGTCACTTCACTTCATTACTAGTTACACGAATTCAAGAAGAAAAGAGAAGGAAATTAGAAGAAGTTTAGAGAGAGAAACAAGAGAGAGAAAATGAAAGAGAATGGTTTAATTAACTTGTAAGAGAATGTTTACAAATGAACCAACACCCTCTCCATCCTTGGAGAGGGGTATTTATAGTTAAGACTAAAAGGCTTGCATGCCTTTAGTAATTCTATGGGTCGGGCTCGGGTTTACTTGGGCTTTTGCCCGATACACGTGACCGATTAGATTACAAATAAGAGCCTGTTTACCCGTCTAGCCTATCACAATGTATATTAATTTAGTGACCGAGACCTAACATAGTTATGAACGAACTTCCATTGTTCGACTCAATATTTTGAGGCTAACATATTTTTATTTGGTTACGTAAAGTGTTTACGTTTCGTGATAAAATGCGTTCAGGCATACCCGGAACCACCAAAACTCTTCTACGCTTCAACAAATACCCATTATTATACCCAATACTCAAAAATTAAAAAATATCTTATGTATAAGCCCATGTGGCCGGATATGGAAGAAAACACAAAAGAAATATCACAAAAATCTAACTAAGGTACATGTACAACATATGTTTCATTAAAACATTAAGGCATGACTAGTAACTTGGTCTTTTCTTCCTTGATTTCCTCATCTTGTCCCTAGAGTTTCTATAAGCAATCTTGACTAAGTCTTGTGATATATAAAGGCTTGCAACTAGATAGAAAAACACACACTTCATTTTCATAAGAAAAACTTCACTCATTTCTCTTGTCTCTCCCTCTCTACCCACGGCTTGAAACAAACACCCTTACCCAATCCATAAAATTTTATTTACCACACATACAAGTATTCCTACATCATATCTAAGGTATACCAAGAAGGTTTGAAGGTTTAGTTTAGAGTTTAAAAGGGTTAAGCAAGCAAGGTTTAAGATTAGGGTTTTCTTGAAAGTTAGGGTTTTCTAAGAATTGGAAGCTTGGGTATAATATCTAAACTAGGGTTTAGATTGTATTGTTCATCATCCTACATCATATAAAGGTTATCTAAAAACCTTAATCTCTTTACATTTGTGATTTTATGCATATATGATGTTTGTATAGTTAATCACCATCTAAGAAACTTATTAACTTGTAAAATGGATTTTACTTGTAATCATGGTATAATACACTTTTACATATGTTATATGGATGTTAATATCATGTGGGAATGGAAGTATAAGTATTGTACAAGTGTGGTTTATGTATAAAAAGTATATATAAACTAGTTACCTTAAAAGTGTACTTATTAAAGTTTTTGAACAAATAAGTATGTAGACTTGTGGATCTTGTGATTCTTGGATAATATTTGGAGAAATTATGGACTAAGTACCTTAAGTATGTAATACATGTGGTATAAGACATGGTAGAGGACTTGTAACAAAGTTACTAAACTAAAAAGTTACAAAAACAAGTTTTAAACACATTTTATGTAAAAAATCTTAAAGGGTCTGATCAAATTCAAAAAATAAAGTGTTCATTTTATATTTTTATCAAATACTACATGTTACAAGGATCATAGGCATATAAGAAACTTGAAAAACCGAGTTATAACGAAGGAGATACGGCATTTGCAAGTTATACGATAATAAACGCTTTTATAAAAGAAATTTTATAAACACTATTTACATTTCACCTCTGATATATACATATGGTTATTTTTCACAGAAAGTATGTATTTTTAGGATTCCAAAACATTAAGAATCGTAATTTTTTGATCAATAACGAAGGAGTTGTGAATTTCACAAGTTTACAATAATAAATACTTTTTTAAAAATAATTTTATAAACGTTACTGTTCACATCAGGTATTTTATTTTTGAAAATATCATAATTAGAGAGAACTTTTAATTACGAAGACGTGCTCAAAATATTACTAAAATTAGAGCTAAAACGAATAAGATACGACATTTACGGGTTTACGATGATTAAGTTTATAAAAATAAATTTATAAAAGTCTATGAACAGTAAAAAGTACTGTTCATCAAAGGACTAGAAATATTAAAATGTAATATTTTGATATACGATAACGTGGACGTAAAGAACGTGCAAAACAGACTTAAAACGAGGAAGATACGCACTATTTTATACATATACACAATTTCCTTACATGAATAGTGTTGGTTCATATTTAAAAAAATTTGTGAAACATTTTAGAATCACTTAAATTTATATTTATACATGTTTTAAACTTTATAAATATTATTTTTCAAATGCGATTGAACTATTCATACGATTATACGAGTACAAATACATGATTATTATTTATCAAATGCGATTTAAATATTATTTCTCAAATACAATTAGATGGTGATGTAGCTATATAGAATTATATATGGTGTTAGATATTCAAAGTACTTAGTACTCATACGGCCTATATTTAATTAGGTTGCATTCGGGCGTATTCGTGACGCATTTTCTTTTAGTGATTTGCATTATTGATTCACTCACTCAAGGTGAGTTTATAGCCTCGCGTTTTACTTGTTTTACATATACTTTACAACTTTTAGGGTGAGAACAAGCTTGTTATCAAATCCATTTACATGATTAATTTGAATTTACTACATGTGCATTTACAATTCGTTTTACAAACTGGTCTACATACTCAATTACTTATTTTGGAACGAAATACATTGCTTGTTTCACTTATTTTTGTAAACAAGGACATTACTTTACTTTTACCCAAATGATTACAAATTAGCTTAAGCGGATTGAACTGTGAATTACTCGGAGGGTAAGCGCGAATGTTATGAAATAGATCTATTCGGGTGTGACAGTCCCGTTCGGGTGATTAGCTATCACCGGGCAAACGAACGTTATAGAATGTCGGAGCACAACATTTACACGAACACGAACAATTAAGGTGCCTTGAATAAAGTGGCATATATATGAGTCTACGCAGCAGTTTCATGAACTTAGAGTAATCGTAATCATTGTTTTATACACACAGGAATATTTACGTTGCCTTGAATAAAGTGGCAATACATACTTTGAACAATGGGGGTCCAACTATACATACATTTTTGTGACTATTTGGGGGTTGAAATGGTCATGCATACTTTACAACTCTTTGGTTTATAACATTCATACATATGTTTTTGTGGCTATTTGGGGATTGAAATGGTCATTCATACTTTATAACTCTTTGATTTACAACATTCATACATACATTTTGGGGAACATACAAGGATTGAACCAGTCATACATACTTTACAAAACTTTGGTTCAACATTTATACTTAAACAAACCTATGAACTCACCAACTTTATGTTGACACTTTTTAAGCATGTTTTTCTCAGATGAACAAGCTACTTGACATACTTGATGTGCATTGGAGTCTAAACAATACAAGATTACTTTTCAAACGATACGTTTAGAGGTCGTTCTCTCATGTCTTGTGCAATGGTATTATGAAGTAACGCTCCCGGAAACATATTCCGCTGCGACCCATTTTTGGGGGTGTTACAGATTGGTAATCAGAGCCAAGGTTATAGAGAACTAGGTTGCATTTTACCTAGACTATAAACGTTTTACAAACATTTCATCATACAAAAGGGTTTTAACGGGACTTACATACACTAATTGTTTGCATTAGTTGGTCATACTATATGCTTACATGATTAATATACGTGTTTATACTGCATTACGTATATTACTACACATGATTTAGATATATAAATATATACTTATCTTCTCCTAAGTATATTTTACACTTGTTTATATAGGAGTTAGCTGTATAAATACTAGAACATTTCTCAAGACATTACGAATAACATGATTGTCCAAGAAAAACTCTTACACAACTTTAACATATTATCTCGCAACATTTCACCTTTAAAGCATGAATTTTAGAACTAGACTAATCTTATTACTCTTCTGATTTTGAAGATAATGGCACCAAAGAAAAGAACCACAAGGGCATCACCAGCCACAACAACCACCACCACCACACCTGTCACAAATGCCCAGCTTAAGGCACTGATCGACCAAGGCGTTGCTGATGCGTTGGCAGCACGCGACGCTGACAGAAGCCGGAATGGTGATGACAGTCATAATTCGGGAACGGGCAGTAGAAGGACAGAACAAACTGCTCATGAGTGTACTTACACTGATTTTCTCAAATGTCAACCATTAAACTTCAAAGGCACGAAAGGAGTTGCCGATCTATCTCAATGGTTTGAAAGAATGGAGTCTGTTTTCCATATCAGTAATTGTGTAATTGAGAATCAAGTCAAGTTTGCTACTTGCACTCTCCATTCAAGACAATTGGTCATGACAGTTGGTCATGATGCCGCTTACGGTATGCCTTGGAAAACACTCATGAAAATGATGACCGACAAATATTGTCCTCGAAATGAGATCAAGAAACTAGAAATAAAGATTTGGGATCTGAAGGTGAAGGGTGCTGACTTGACGAGTTATACCCAACGCTTTCAGGAATTGGCTTTGTTGTGCGGGAGGATGTTTCCCGAAGAGTCTGATAAGATTGAAAAGTATGTCGGTGGTTTGCCCGACATGATTCACGGGAGTGTGATGGCATCTAAGCCTAAGACAATGCAAGATGTAATTGAAATTACAACTGAACTGATGGACAAAAAGATCAGCACTCTTGCTAAACGTCAAGCTGAGAATAAGAGGAAACTGGATAACAACAACCAAGCTCAACAACAACCACCTAAAAAAGCAAGGTGTGGCTATAGCTTATACCGTTGGGTCTGGTGAAAGGAAGGAGTATGCTGGAACTCTACCGTTGTGCAACAAGTGCAAGTTTCATCACAATGGCCAGTGCACTATAAAGTGCGCAAACTGCAAGAAAGTTGGTCATTTGACCCGAGACTGTAGGAGTCCTGCTGCTACTAACAATTAGAGTAACCCCACTTGCTATGAATGTGGGAATCAAGGGCATTACATGAGTGATTGCCCGAAGTTAAAGAACCAAAACCATGGAAACCAAACTGGAGGTACTGGAGCACGTGGAATGGTGCATGCCTTAGGAGGAGGAGAAATTAATCAAGACCTTAACAACATGGAGGATGATATCAATGCTTAGAATCTATTTCCTTTAAGAATTCTCGTTGTATTTTCTCTTCAATTCCCATTGTGTTGTACGAATGATTTCAAATTATCTATTAAATCTATGTATTTTGAAATTTCCGCCAATCTACTCTAATTCTCTAATCATTCATGTAAGCCATTCTAAAATCATAACACTATTTTGACAAAAATTAGCATAGCATCGTTAGTCCTCAAATATACATAGCCTGATCACCTATGTATAATTCAGGAAGGACTATGCCATGATGAGAGTAGTCACCATGTAACATTTGTCAATAAATCCATTTTTACTTACATTCTTGAAAAGCAAAGTTCTGTGTGTGTATTCATAAAACGCGTTTACTTTGGTAAATCAAATTAGTAACCATAACAACTAAGCAGACCTTTACTCCATCTTACTATAAAGTCGACGTCATCAAATATTGAGACCCATACCAATGAAATTCTACATTAAGATAGCAAATTGACTTAGCATGTATTAGGAAGATTAAGACTAGCATTTACACCTCTTCATCAACACTATTCCGGAAGGAAACTTGAACTGAATTGCGGGACGCAATTCTTTTAACACGGGGAGACTGTAACAACTCACATGTTCACACCTGTACTGCTAAAGTGATATGCATGAGATATATTAGGAATAGATATGCATTATTATTGTATGCTTTTTGTAAGCCCATTAGGGTTTCCTTAGTGTATAAAAGGAACCCTACAGCATAGTTAGAATTATATATTCATAGTTAGTTATTCTGTAACATAGACAGAATATTTGCAATCAATATATCTAAAGTTTTTAGTATTCTTTGTTCTTCTTTATATTACAAGTTAGATTCCGTATAACTTGTAGTATTTACAATCATAGTTTCTCATATAGTTAGTTTGGATTTATCGAAGTTAATTAAGCTTTAACAAGCTAGAAGATCTGTTCATTGGGACTTCTCATCATGGTTAAGTTAAGTGACCTTAGCTAGATATTTTAGCTATAAAAGGAAAACTATTTTAAGTAAAGTTTCACTTGTTATTTCACTTATAAAAAATCATACAAATCCTCTCATCCTTATGCTCCAACCCATGGCTCACACCAAACACCCATATACATTCTTAGTTTTTGATTTTACAAGTATTATAAGTGTACAAGGTTCATTGTTAGGCATGTTTAAGGTGTATTGAAAGCTTGGTTTAGTATTTACAAGGGTTTAATCAAGAATGTTCAAGATTAGAGTTTCTTGGAAAGTTAGGATTTTCTAGTCTTGGAAGCTTGGGTTTATCATCTAAACTAGGGTTTAGATCATATTTTTCATCATCCTACATCATATTAAAGTTATCTAAAAACCCTAAACTATTTACATTGGTGATTTTATGTGTATATAATCTTTATATAGTTAATCACCATCTAGGAAACTTATTAACTTGTAAAATAGATTTTTACACTTGGATATGATTTGGTATACTTTTACATATGTTATATGGATGTTAATATCATGTGGGAATGGAAGTATAAGTATTGTACAAGTGTGGTTTATGTATAAAAAAGTATATATAAACTAGTTACCATAAAAGTGTACTTATTAAAGTTTATGAACAAATAAGTATGTAGACTTGTGGATCTTGTGATTCTTGGACAATATTTGGACAAATGATGGACTAAGGACCTTAAGTATGTAAGACATGTGGTATAAGACATGGTAGAAGACTTGTAACAAAGTTACTAAACTAAAAAGTTACAAAAACAAGTTTTAAACACATTTTATGTAAAAATATTAAAGGATCTGATCAAATTCGAAAAATAAAGTGTTCATTTTATATTTTTATCAAATACTACATATTTTAAGGATTGTAGGCATATAAGGAACTTGAAAAACCGAGTTATAACAAAGGAGATACATCATTTGCAAGTTATACGATAAAAAATACTTTTATAAAAAGAAATTTTATAAAAATTATTTACATTTCACCTCTGATATATACATATGGTTATTTTTCACAGAAAGTGTGTATTTTTAAAATTCTAAAACATTAAGAATCGTAATTTTTTGTTCAATAACGAAGGAGTTATGAATTTCACAAGTTTACAATAATAAATACTATTATAAAAGTTACTGTTCACATCATGTATTTTATTTTTGAAAATATCATAATTAGATAGAACTTTTAATTACGAATACATGCTCGAAAGAATCACTAAAATTGGAGCTAAAACGAATAAGATACGACATTTACGGGTTTACGATGATTAAATTTATAAAAGTCCATGAACAGTAAAAAGTACTGTTCATCAGAGGACTAGAAATATTAAAATGTAATATTTTGATATACGAAAACGTGGACGTAAAGAACGTGCAAAACGGACTTAAAACGAGGAAGATACGCACTATTTTATACATATACACTATTTCCTGACATGAATAGTGTTGGTTCGTGTTTAATAAAAAAATTTGCGAAACATTTTAGAATCACTTAAATAATATTTATACATGTTTTAAACTTTATAAATATTATTTTTCAAAGGCGATTGAACTATTCATACGATTATACGAGTACAAATACATGATTATTATTTATCAAATGCGATTTAAATATTATTTCTCAAATACAATTAGATGGTGATGTAGCTATATAGAATTATATATGGTGTTAGATATTCAAAGTACTTAGTACTCATACGGCCTATAATTAATTAGGTTGCCTTCGGTCATACGCGAGACGTATACACTCATTTGATATCCATTTACCGTCCATTCACTCGAGGTGAGTTTATAGCCCCACGTTTTACTTGTTTTACATATACTTTACAACTTTTAGGGTGAGAACATGCTTGTTACCAAATTCATTTACATGATTGGTTTGAATTCATTACATGTGCATTTACAATTCGTTTTACAAACTGGTCTACATACTCAATTACTTATTTTGGGACGAAATACATTGCTTGTTTCACTTTATTTTTGAAAACAAGGACATTACTTTACTTTTACCCAAATGATTACGGATTAGCTTAAGCGGATTGAACTGTTTGGAATACTGGGAGGGTAAGAGTGATGTTATAATAAATAGATATATTCGGGCTGTGACCACCACGTTGGGTGTGGTTAGCTTTCACTAGGCAAACGACACGTTATAGCAAGTCGGAGCAAAGAACGACATATACATGAACATGAACATTTACCATGCCTGGAATAAAGTGGTATACACCTAAGCTCTTACACCAACTATTTTATGAACTCGAGTAATAATAATCATTATTTTACGCATCACTGATATTTACGTTGCCTTGAATAAAGTGGCAATACATACTTTGAACAATGGGGGTCCAACTATACATACGTTTTTGTGACAATTTGGGGATTGAAATGGTCATGCATACTTTACAACTCTTTGGTTTATAACATTCATACATATGTTTTTGTGGCTATTTGGGGATTGAAATGGTCATTCACACTTTATAACTCTTTGATTTACAACATTCATACATACATTTTAGGAAACATACAAGGATTGAAACAGTTATACATACTTTACAAAACTTTAGTTTGACATTTATACTTAAACAAACATATGAACTCACCAACTTTATGTTGACACTTTTTAAGCATGTTTTTCTCAAGTGAACAAGCTACTTGACATACTTGATGTGCATTGGAGTCTAAACAATACATGATTACTTTTCAAACGACACGTTTAGAGGTCGTTCTCTCATGTCTAGTGCAATGGTATTATGAAGTAACGCTCCCGGAAACATATTCCGATGCGACCCATTTTTGGAGGTGTTACAACCCTAGTTATTGCGACAATGATAAGAAAATCCACCTAGACTGTGCCCACAACTTAAAGTTTTCATGCATGATAGGATTTGAATTTACTCACGTCAACTTCTTCCCATTATTGTACGTCAATGTGATGTCCAAAAAGTTTCATAACTCTATAATGAAAGATAAGAGGGTGTACAAAGGGGATAATGTTGTAGGAACCTTAATGAATGTGCCTATTTTTGTTGGAACCTTTTCTGTTGTGTCTGACTTTGTAGTTTGGAAAATATGGATGCTTATCGTGATGAAGGAATGGGCGATATTATTATTGGCGAACCGTTCTTAAGAAAAGTTGGAATTAAAGCAAGACGGTTTGATGGAATAATTACCCTTTACAATAGTGATGATGAAGTAACTTACCAAATGGTGCAATCACATCTAAGGATTAAACGCCACACTAATGAGCAATGCAACAAAATCCCACCATTACTGAAGGTAAGTGAGAAAGATGAGATGAATGGAATCTCGCATGCATACTAAAAGCTTAAGGGGTTCTACAAAGGAGTTTTGAATTTAGGACCCGATTACATCCGAGATGAAAAGACAAAAAAATGGCTCACACAAGGGAACATTAGCGTGCATAAGATGGAATGAAAGGAGAAACTAAAGAAAAGTCTAACTTAAAGACTTCACTGTAAACAAAAGTGCTTCTCGGGAGACAACCCAAATTGTTATTTAATTTTATCGAGTCTGTCTTCCCAGACATCAATACGGCATATCCGCTCCAAACCATACGACATATTGATTGTCTGGACGTTATCAGTCTTTATTTTTTATGCACTTTAAAAGCATTATTGTCAGTTTTGTCAATACGATGTATTAATGCACATGATACGGCGTATTCAACAAACTAACCCATATTTAGATACTTTTTACAGGTTTCTCAATACGGCATATTCCAGTTTATAGATACAACATATCGATCTCATGCACAGTTTTGTTTAGTTTAGTTTAAATTAACCGTAGGTACCAAGATA
>BQNB010207226.1:0-10492 GCA_026074375.1 Tanacetum coccineum | reverse complement strand
CGGGTGTCAGTCATTGTCCAAGCAGAGTATTCAGCTAAAGCAGCTGGCTTTGAGGAACTTAGGGCCGCGGTGCTTGTTGACTGACCTCCCTGATGAGTGGATGAGGACGGAGGTGGTAAAGGAGGAGCTTGAGTAGAATCAGAGGCTCCGGTTGTGCCAGAAGCCCCTGATGCGCCTGACGGTGGTGGTAGAGGAGGTGGTGGTGAAGGTGGCGACCCATGCGGAGTCTCCTGAGCCTTATCAACATCAAAGTCCTCACATTCATCATGACGGATGGAGACCTGCAGTGCTTCATATGCTACTCGGTGGTCAGCATGTCCCTTGTCATAGTTCTCCTCCAACATGCGTTGGAGCAGAATTTCCTTCATGTCAGACGTAGGGAGATCCTTGAAGCGAGCACGAAGAGGAGCTCTCATTGCATGCTTTACTGATGAGATAACCACCTCCTTAACTGATTCATTAATCTTTCGGTCAATCTCCTATGAATCAATAAACTCCACCGTCTGCTCTCTGATCATTTTGGGTAAGTCCATAGTTTCCAACTTATTGATCCTGCTCCCCTGCTTGCCTAAACGTGCTTCCAGAGCTTGATTTTCTTCCACTAGATTCGCGATAAACTCTTCAAGTTCACCCATACGCTTGATGATGATAGGATCTGACGGACCTTGTTGTGGTTGAGGTGGTAGTGGAAGAGTTGTTGTTGTTGTTGCTGAGGTTGTGGTTGTGGTGGTTGGTAATGGCCAATGAACATTGGGAGAATCGGGTCTAGGCACGGGACCGATCACCGGTGACGTCATAGGAGGGATGACAGAGGTGTCTTGCTGAATAGTGACGGACACCATTGATTCAGCCTCAGTGTCTGCTGTCGTTTTCTCATAATTGGCTTCCGACGGTTTATCATCAATGAATTGATCGCCATAGCTGAAGTCCTTGGTTAGGTGTTGGAGAGAAGACAACGTCCCTGTAGAGCTGACAGGTTCTTCTGGAATCATCTGTTCATCAACTGTCAGCTTGAGATTCTCTTGAACTTCAGGGTATGCAGTGGCTATGAATCCTTCATCCATATGCTCAGGTTGTGGTTGACTGGAGGCATCAGTGATCTCAACATCCGAGTGTTCAAGGTTTGGTCCAGCGAGAACACTAGGAGTTGGTAAAGGTTGAGATTCAGCAACATCATCAGGGTTTGGTCCAGCCTGGCCTTCATCTAGTTTACCAGGGTCTGGTCCAGCCTGGCCTTCGTCTTGAGCCCCACTTCTAACCACTGAAGGCATTTCTTCATCAGACTCCGTGTCACTGCCAGATAATCCAAGTTCAGCATAAAGGGAGGAAGACTCTTCATGACCCGCAAGGTTTCAATGGGTACGGTGAAGTATGTCTCTGAAAGATATGTTGTTCAGCCGGGCCCTTTTTCTTAGGAGTCTGAAGGTGTAGAAGAACTTAAGCAGCTTATTCTTCACCTACTTTCTCTTTCCCCTTTCCCAACACCTCTAGCAGTGGTTGAAGTTTCCCATTACAGATCTCCATGATACCTACAGGGTGGAAGAGGACCCCTTGAGTTGGTAAATCATCCGTTAGGGACTGCTCGCTAGAACCTTTTTCAGTGATTGCCTCCTCTATGTCTTCAAGCCTGGGTTTAGCAGCAGGAACCCCTTCGTCAACGAACTCATCTACCAACTGCTTAGAACTCTTAATAGTTCTCTTCTTAACCACTTTCCCTGCCTTAGCACGTTTGGCTAGTGGTGGGGCCACAGACGACTCTGACACCGGCTTACGCTTCTTTTCCTGAGGTTTGGCCGGTACAGGCTTAGGCTTCTTGGCTGTAGTTTTAGAAATGGTTTGTTGCTGGTTCCTTTGATTTTGCTTTTTGGTAGCATATCTGGATATGGTGCAGGAGATTTAGGATCACTCACTTCTTCACCCGCGAGATGTCTTTGATGCTTTGCAACTTTTTCCAGATAAGCATCGTAATAGTCTGATCCTCGAATGACGTCATTGATGAGTTCATTCGGTATAGTCATCCCAAAGACTTCCCGTTTGGTCCCCTTAGCACTGAACTTGAGATTACCTAGTACAGGTTCCTCTGTAGGCAAGTGGAGTGGAGACTCGGGTCTTGGATGGAAGTTGTGCAGCCGTTGCAGGTGAAATATGATCAACTTTGTGAACCTGATACTCGGGATAAGGATAAGAGTTGCTTTCTTCTTCCCCAGAGTATGTTGTGCCAAATTCCTTTTGTCTTCTGTGAAAGTGTGGATGGATTGAGTAAATTCTTCCCACATCCTTCAAAGCAATAGTCAAGTGACTCGATTGACAACACCCCAAAGGATTTGTAGCACTGGGGCTCTTGGCCTTTCAAATCCAGAAGTCTTTCCCGTAAGGCACAGATTGATAATGGTTGTGAGTGCCCTCCACGGTTGGAACATGTCATTAGTGGTGACATTAGACAAGTGTATGACTTCCTTTGGATACCCCAACTTATTGACAAATTCAACAAGAGTATCAGGAGTTGGAGATAGAGAAGGCCAGGTTTATTTGTCAGACTGGGTGTAATCCTAGAAGAGCGTCTCTGAGTGTGTCTTTAGTGAGATCAAACCATTGCTCGTCCAGTTGACACTTATAGCTCCCGGCTTTACTGTCAAAGCAAATAGTATCCCAGAATTGTTGAATATAGATAGCCGGTATTGTTGATGAAGCTGTAAAAGCTCTGAAGAAATTTGTTTGCTTGAGAATATCCACAACAATCTTGTAAATTGGGCTGGGTTGAGATTTTTCTTCATTCAGATAGCAGTTGCTTTTCCCAATTGGCACCCAATCGTAAAGCGTGGAAAGATTCTGTTCAATCTTACGGACGGGTGGTGACATTACGGGTGCATGTTCAGCATCAGCCAATGTATCTGCACATTACAAACACAGAAAAGTGACCATGCAGATAGGATTGTTGAGAAGTGGAGCAATGCTCGGAAGTTAATCACGTATGCACATCAAAGAGCCTCAAAGTCAAATAAAGAATCATCAATTGGGGAGATTGTTAGACTTATAATCACATATGTCAAACAAGAATGTAACAAGTATGAGCATGTTGGTCAAGAGCACAAGTTGATCAAGAAAGTCAAATCAAGATGATTCAAGTCAAGGAGATGATGCAAGATAACGATCTCAAGAACTCAAAGTCAAAAGATAAAGGCTCAAGATCAAGATCACAAAGCATGAATGAACAAAGCCATTACAAACAAGACAAGACCAAAACAAGGCAAAGCATAAACGTCAAAAGTCATATCTTCAACGTCATCGGTAGTACGGAGGAGTTTGAAGAAAGAGACCTCAACATTGGGGGAGATTGTTAGCCTTAATTTTATATAAGTCGAACAAGAATGTTATCGGTCTTATTAGTCGTAATTAGTCTTGTTAAGTAATAGGCTAGTCGGGTTCAACGGGCTTGGATTGTAATCTAATATTGTCCGTGTTACGGGCTCAAAGCCCAAGTTTAGCCAAGCCCGGCCCAAGTAGAAAAGCCCACATGCCACTTATGGCTCAAGGGTATAAAAGAACCCTCTCCACACATGGAGAGGGTGTTGGTTACCATTTGCATAGTTTGTGTGTGTGTGTAATCTTCCATCTCTAGTTTTCTCTCTAATAAATCTTCCAACTTTTCTCTCTTCTCTTTTCTACTATTTTGCTTATTGGTATAGCTTATTGTTGTGAAATGGATTAAGCTTTTGGGATAACAGTATATACATTGCGTAACAAACCACAACACTACACACTCCTAAACGCATCATTCGCAACAAATTTGACTCTAAAAGTCAATGTCTACTCAAAAATTACTAAGGCCCTAAAACTAGCAATAGGAAAACCAATTCATGCATCAACTAAGCATTACACATGTATACTAATGATATCCCAGCACTCAAAACATAATTAGAATTACTAACCAAGAGGTGGATGATGCGAGAGATCGAAAATCTATATAACATGAGATTTAATAAGTTTTAAGCAAAGACGATTAAGATAGGGCATATAACGAAGATTATGAACTTAACATTAGCCTTACCTAAGCACGAACCCACGAAATTAGACACTTAGCAGGCAAATCGCAATGATGGTTTTGAGAGAAAAAGGAAAAAGAGTTTGATTGAGTTTTGACAGGTTTGACTTGGTCAAAACGCAACACACATATATACCTACTTTCAATTTTCAGATAATGACACATATGGCCCCTCTCCTTTTTCCTTTTGGGTAAATACCAACTAATGGATTGATTATCTTGAGAAAATGACCCAATTGGTCCTTCATAATTAAAAAGGTTAGGATGCAATTAGCAAATAGCATATAAGATCCTAATCTTGCATATAAATGGACATATTTGAACCTTTCTGAGTCAACACTAGTTTAACTCCCCCTTAATCCATAACCCCGTTAGTTACCATACCTTTTTGTGTTAAAAAAAAAACCGCCAACTGATGCCATGTGGTGTTATTTTGATGCCTTTCTGACTTCGGTAGAACCAAAGAACTTCAAACAAGCAATGAATGAACCATCATGGATCAAAGTAATGCAAGAAGAAATTCATGAATTTTAAAGACTATAAGTTTTGCGGGCGAATTTAGTCTGCCGTGTCCTAAATCAACTAAGATGACCTACTGATTGGATCAAACACTTATAATGGATTTATAAGGTCAAGACAGATCTGAATTGGGTAGGGTACTAAAAAAGTAAGGCTAGACTAGATTGCTCAGGAGTTAGGCATGAAGAGGGAATCGATGATTGAGTGAATCATTTGCACCGGTGTGCAAGATGATAGAGGCCATCTGTAACTTCGTAGCAAATACCACTCATTAATGAATATGACGATCTAGCCAAGTCTGTACTGTCAAAACGGCTTTTCTTAAATGGAGAGCTCAAAGAAGAGGTCTACATTTCTCAACTAGAAGGATTTGTTGATCAGGACAACCCATTACATGTGTATAAGCTGAAAAAGGCCATCTACGGTCTGAAACAAGCACCACATGCATGGTATGACATGCTGTCAAGCTTCCTAATCTCACAACAGTTCTACAAAGGTGTAGTTGATCCACTCTTCACACGGCAAGCTGGGAACGACTTATTGACTGTACAAAATATCTATATATTGATTGATTATATAAATATTTGCATCCACTAATACTAACCATTGTGTAATGAGATTTTCAAATCAAATGACCACGTAAGTTCAAGATGTCAATGATAGGGCAGATGTCATTCTTTTTTGGATTACAAATTTCTTAAAGTTCTAGAGGCATCTTTAAAACCAATCTAAATATGCTTCTGAAATTGTTAAAAAATATGGTATGCTATCTAGTGATTCTGTAGACACACCTATAGTAGAAAAGAGTAAACTGGATGAAGATCTACAGGGGAAACCAATTGATGCTACACTTTATGTTGGGATTAAAAGACTTCTTAATGATCTTAGAGTTACTGCTGCTAAGTTTTGTGTTACTATTGCTAAGCATAAATTAGTGTTGTTAGTAATCTTAATAAAAAAATATGCTAAGTAGTTAGTACTGCTAGTTTCTACTGCTAGTGTAAGTTACTAGACTAGCCTTAAAAAAGGTGGGTTTAAAAAAAAAATGTACAACTGCTAGTATAACATAGTACTATTGGTGAATATTGAAGAAAACTTTCTAAGTAGTTAATACTGCTTGTACACAGTTAATGCTGCTGGAACAAAAGTTACTACTGGTTGGAGTTGAAAGTTAATGCTTCTGGGAATATAAAGTTCCAACTGCTGAAAGCAATTACAACTTAGCAGGAGAAAGAAGTTTCTTATGCAGACTCCTATCGTGAGCGCAGTCAAAAGAGCTTATCAGATCGAACAAGAATAAAAGAATCTGATTGGGATGTGATCAAGCGCATCTTACTTCTCCACACATCTCATACAGCGGTACATGAGATTATTTATGGATTAGAACATTGTGGAAAGTTCTTAATCTTAGGAATTGATGTAAATCCAACAAAACTTCTAGTTGTATAAAAGGGAGGAGTCCTAGGGGGCAGTATACATCATAACTGTTATCAAGATACCAAAAATGAGTCATTCATTAGAGTTTGTTCATCAGCTTCAGGTTTTATAACCCTAATTAACTATGTGAGAGTATGTCGTATTATTTAGTAAAATAATTTTGGAGAGTTTATTGTTGAATATATTGTTTGTATACTATTTTAATTGAAGAATTCTTCTTAAATTAAAGATTAGATTCTGGCTAATGTCTTTAGTATTATCAAACAAAGTTTCTACTATAGGGGTTGTGTGGATTTATCTTGCATATTCTTAAACTTACACAGAGCTATGGAATTAAAAAGATCCATTGAAGTAGATCAACAGAGTAGTATCAAAGCTGTGTTGCTTGAGAAACTTTTTCTATGAATGACATGAACAAGACTCAGTGACATATGTGGCTGCCATCAAAAGTGCATATTCACAAACCAGGTGAGTATAGCTCTGGAGGGTGAGGATGGAACCAGTACATCAGATGATTGATTATTCTCTATGAAGTCATAGAGAATGGGAATGCACCTCCAGTAACAAAAGTTGTCTGACGGTGTTAAGACCACAATTGAGCTCTTCAACTGCTGAAGAAAGGCACAAAAAAGAGGTTAGAGTAGAAGGCAAGAAAGCACGTTTATTTTAGTGGGAATCGCCTAAGTGTTACCCCACTTGAAATAGATCTCGCTTTAGCTTGTATTAAGCTTAGTTGTATTGAGTAAATCCAAAACAACTAAGTAAAACTTTGATTTATAAATACAAAGACAGGCAGAATCTGTCACTGATACTAAGAAGAATTATTTATAAAACATAACAACCAAAATTAAAAACAAGCATATTTCCAAAACTTTCAACTCAATATGAAATGAAAAAAAAGAATAAAAATAAAAAAAAATGGGGAAAAAAAAAAAAAAAAAAAAAAAAAAAAAAAAAGAAAAAAAAAAAGAAAAAAGAAGAGAGGAGTAAAAAAGAAAAAATAAAAAAAAAAAAAAAAAAAAAAAAAAAAAAAAAAAAAAAAAAAAAAAAAAAAAAAAAAAAAAAACAAAAATGTGATGATTTAAAATATGCGTACAGAATAAACAAGAATAGATGTGCAATGCATATGGAAAAAAAAAAAAGGGGGGGGGGGGGGGGGGGGGGGGAACACTCCTTAATAGTGTTAGGGTTTACAAAACCTTAAAGCTACGAAATATCAATAATGTACATCTAACATTTTGCCCTAGGACCGTCCCTTTTAATACAACTCTCAGCGAGTCCTAGAAGACTTACAATTACTTTCTTACTATCTAGATCTTTTCTTTAAAAAAATGTAATCGATTGTAAGCAAATAAGTTATACATATCTTCTTTACAATAACGAATACTTATCTCATAAGTATTCTTTTCTCCAACAATCTTATGATCCCAACTCTGCAGCATATTTCCTTCCACTAGTAGTAAATCACTCTCAGGTTGTAACTGAGCACAAGCAGCATTAACTACTTAGAAATTTAAATCTAGCAGTACTAAGACATAAACTAGCAATACGTAACTTTTGAATACTAACAGTAGAGTAACTACTTAGTATATTTTTTAAGTCTTCATCTCTGAGCAGACCCTTAAATCTACTAGCAGTAGTAACTTTATACTAGCAATATTAATTATACTAACAATAGTAGCTAGCAGTAGTAACTTTTATACTACTAGTACTAACTACTTAGCATAATTTTCATTAGTATTACCAGCAGCACTAAGTTATGCTTGATAGCACTAATATATACCTGAGCAGTAGTAACTCTAAGAATCATCTTGAAGTCTTTTAAACCCAACAATCTCCCTAAACGTGGAATGTCACTTCTTAAATCTTTAAGTTTCATGTAAAAGTCTTCATCATCACCAGAGGATGCATTCTCTCACACTTCGACTGACCCTTTTCCTACTTTGCTCATGAGCTTGAGATATCTATTTGATAACACATCTCATTTCTCTCCAACGATCCTACTTGAAGACATGTCTTGTTCAGCGTGATTTTGACGATTGCTCTATTGTGGAGAGGTATCATCATTTCTCAAATCCAACATCACAGATCTAATGTAGATTTATCATCAACTTTATAAAAGTCGCGATCAGCTCCACAGTTATCAAACAGCTTCCAAACAGTCACTTTGTATCCTTGTAGATTTCTCCATACATCACTCTTAATGTCAGGTTCAAACATAACTTTCAAATCTCCATAACACTCTTTCATATTCATTAACTGGCTTGTTTATTCCATGCTATCATGTTCTACTGACACACTTCCAACGACATTCTCTTTTCTAGAGTTTCTTACTCTGTCAATACTCCTAGACAGCACTCCTCACATATACATCAATGCGTAAATTAGATCTTTTTGAACTTCAATATTACTCTTATCAAGTGATAGAATCCCTTCTGTCCTTCTTTAACAATCTTATATTCAACAATCATTGGAGGTTTTATGGCTAGAGGTATAGCATCAATTGATATTTCCTCTTCATCTTGAACTATCTCCATATGCTTTTTCATATCTTCCTCCTTTGGATCATCATCTTTTTCAGCTTCTACATGCTCATCTATCTTCTGCTTCTTTAACTTATCAGACTCAAGTTCATCCCCTGCTCTTTTAGAACTTTCCTCTATTCTTGTCTCACTAACCTGTTCACACGTTCTAATTCATGGTCCACAAAAAGTATTACTACATTGTCATCTCCTTATCAAACAACTTCTGGATTTCATCATAGCTTTTGCTCTTCAACTGACTATGTTTGAATCCAGCCATATTTTTCAAATAGGTGGACATTTGATTTCTCTTTTGAGCTTTGGTAGGTGGCTTTCTTCTTATCTCTTTAGCTCTAAGCCTTGCAAAGTGTTTCTTTCTTTCTGATGCAGAGCTCACAAACAATCTAGATCTTTCTTAATGGGTATTTCTCTATGTTCTGTTTGCTTTAAGCCTCTGAGCTAATTTCAAAGTCTGCTCCACAAGATTGTGTGTTATCCCATGATTAATTAGAATTAGCCGTGTTTATGTTGGAATTATCGTCGAGGTGGCTTGACTTTGTGGCAAGCTCGGTACGATGAGGAAAATGTGACCGGAGGGGTATAAACCTAAGTGTTAGAATGAATAATTATGCCAAAAGCTCCAAAGAAAAGCGAATACGATATGTGATAATAATCGTCAATGCTTGGTTGAAAGTGGGTGTGATGAATGCCTTTGTATGAGGCCCATTCATCGAGTCATCATGTAAAAGATGGAGAGCGTACAATAGGTACTTATGTGATTATGTGGGCATGTGTAACAATGTCGTAAGGTGATTAGGAGATCTAATGTGTTTTAGATTATTTTTCGCAACCGGAGGGGCATTATTGATCGAGACCGGAAGGGCGACATGTGTATTTTGGTTTTGAATAATGATGAGTATTTTAATTTGGATAATGATATAATTATATATATCGAATTTGATTATTGACGTCTATCTTGGTTTTAGTCAGCGACGTATGTTTTGGATTTTTGGTAACGAAGCATATTCTCGGTTTTGAATATTGGCATAATTTCGTATTTGAGTGCGACATATACTTTGATTTTAAGCGAGGTGCGCTTGGTTTTGTTGTTTATATGATCCCCAACTAAGTTTGGATCGATCATCCATTTTAGAAAAATTTTCGGGAGAACGACGTAATAATTATTTTAATCGGATATATTCCGTGATGTATATTGTTCCTTATGAAGAACGCGACTATAAAATTTAGAACGACGTTATTTGGTTTTGTCGAATATATTTTCGCGACTTGTTTTGCCTCTTTTGATAAGAGCTACCATGATTTTGTTTTGATTTCGTGGGTATAATTTACCGCTTGTTTTGTTGACTTCCCATCCGGAATAGTCAAAGCGAGTATTATATCGAGTAATTATTGCGTTTTGACATGTAAGACCGTCCAATCGCAAGGAAACCGTCTCACCATGAGAGAAATCAAGACGAGTAGGAAGGATGAGCACCGGGACGGCGCTCTCTTAAGGTGGGTGGAATGTAACAACCCGAGTTTCACGACGCGTATGACGATCGCGAATCCGACTTCATTATTATTATTTTACCAGTTTTCGTAAGCGAACGTCGATATTTAAATTTTTATTTGTCGTAAATAATTATTTTATATTTTATTATGAACGGAAACTGGAAATTTTTATTTTTTGACGTTTCGCGAGTCAACGTTTGACCATGCGTTCGTTAATCGTTTGAGCATCGTAAAAAGTTACGACGCGTCTCGTTATTATTTTTAAGATCATAAATTATTATTTTGTGAATTTTGTCGTCCTTGTTCCTCGACTTTGACCAAAGCTCGCGTTTTATTTAATTGGGTACAAGTTACATTTTATTTAAACATTATACAAAGATTTTTACTAGTTAATAAAAAGAAAAAAAATATGATTTTTGCATGCCCAAGACCCCTAGGCCGACGCCTAGGTCTCACCAAC
>BQNB010207223.1:0-10492 GCA_026074375.1 Tanacetum coccineum | reverse complement strand
CTTGCAATTGTAACACTATATCCCCGTCTGCTGCACTGCCTACAGTCTCCCTAGCCCCAACAACAGTCACTGTCCTCTGATTCCCAAACTGACCAGTCTGATTGTCATTCTTGTACCTTGGAGAAGTATCTACATTCTTGTTTCTAGAGTTTGAAGAAGTTCTGAGGTTGTTGTTGGTTGGCTTGTAGATCTTTTTGAAGTACTTTGCAATGAGTGCCAAGTTTTTTTGCATTGCCTTGTCTCTCTGAGCTTGTTCTGGATCACTGTCTTCTTCAGAAGCTGACTCAAAGGGAGCTGTGATTGGTTTGGCTATCTCTTTGCCTTTGTTTTTGGTAGATGCATGAGATCTGGTGGAAGATGATTGTTTTGATGGTGGTGCATATGATTTGTGAGATTTTGGTGCTTGATAATAAGGATCTGGATGTTGTTGAGTAGCAGCAACAAGTGCTAATGGGTTTTCATTCTTGGCTATTCTCTCAGCACAAATTTCATTAACTTCTTTTTGATACAATTTTAGAATGTCAAAGAGCTTGTGATATGATATTGTGTCCAAGTCATGATTTTGCTTGACAATTGTGACAAATCTTGACCATTCGGGTTGAAGTTGTTGAAGAAACTGAACATTGACTTACATCGTAGCAATTGTCAAGTTGTTTCTTATCATTTCATTCATCATCTTGTAAAATCTAGAGTAGTATGACTCCATTGTTTCTCCATCATGAGAAGTGAATTTTCCAAACTCCCAAAACAAATTAGTCTTGACATCTTGTATGTTAAAAGATTTACCTTGTTGTAGTCTTATAATAGCTATCCACATGTCATGATCTGTCTTGCAAGCATCAACAGTTAAGTAGATTTTATCCCCAATTCTAGTCAATAGCAAATGAATTGCTTCCTTTTCTGATTGATAATGTGCTTTGTTTTCAGGAGACATATTCAAGAGTGTCTCAACTACTGTTCGTTTTAGAACTGCTAGAGAATCATCTGTTGCAGGTTCAGCTGGAATTATGACAGTAGAAGGTATGTAAGGACCTTGTAGAATGCATTTCCTCAGGGCATCACCATTTGGTCTTGTGTTAATGTATCTCAAGAAACGTGATTGCCACTGTGCATATCTTCTCATTGCAAGCATTGGTGGACGATCCCTTGAACCAACTGCCATGATGTTGTTATGCATTTGACTGTCTGTTGTGGATGTTGTAATTGGAGTAGTCATGATGAATGATTTGTTTGTTATGAAGTGAAAAATATTTTGTAGAATCTTAAGTAGGTAAAGTGATTGTTGTTGTGGTTATTTGAGATTCAATTTAATCTCACGGGATTTTACAAGTATATGATTTAAACCGAGAAAAGAAGCGAGTCTTTCATGGGATTTTACTAAATCAAGAAGAAACCGTGAAAGTAAAATTGTTATCTTTTAAGGCCGATGTGAAATTAGAATATCTTGAATAAAATTATTTTGAACCGAATTTGTGTTGCTTGAGTGAACCGAATTTGAATTTCGATGAACTATAAAAATCAAAATTTCGGTTGTCTTTTTCAATTGCACATTTTACCGTTACACATTTTACCGTTACACATTTCACTGTTACACATTTCACTGTTACACATTTCTCTGTTACACATTTCACTGTTTACACATTTCAATGTTACACATTTTACTGTGACACATTTCACTGTTTACACATTTCACTGTGTACACATTTTACCACAAAGAAATTGCACATTTCACTGTTGGTCATACACATTTCACTATCTTCAAACATATTTCATTGTCTTCAAACACATTTCACTATCTTTAAACTTTCTGGAAAAATAACTTTTTAAATCTCTTAAAAACACTTTTGATGAATGATTTGATTCAAGATTTTTGTACTTCTAACTAAATCTAGCCTAAATAAATCATAAAAACATAAACTTTAACATTTTAATCACCAAAATTTGTCCACTTTTTGTTATGATTTTCGAATAGATTTTTTCAAAAACAAAAATAAGTTAAAAACTAGATAAGCTAGATGATTTAGTACGAATATAAGCTGTTTTAAAGCTACAAATAAGCTAGAAAAACAAAACTATAAAAAGCTATAGTAACTTTTAAGCAAAATTTAAAAAGAAGTCATACCTTTAATCCTTGCTCAAAACAGGATTGTGTGAAACCTAATAAGCTCTAAGACCTACCAAAGCTTATAAATAAGCTAGACTAAGCAACCAATGAGCCTTCCAAGTTTGCTCATTCATCTATGGCTTGATCAAACAGTAACCCTTTTTTTTTCTTTTGAATTTTTCTTAAATTTTGATTAAAGTTTAACAACAGGTTATAAAGAGCTTATATAAGAACTTAAAAGAAACAAGAATTTGGAAACACAATTTGAAACTCAAACCTTAATTTTCATTAAAAATCACAAGTACATAAAAGCTAGTTTAAAACTTAGCAAACTAAAACTTAACTTCTTAAAAAAAACTACACACTAAAAAAAAACTACCTCTGCCACAATGGCTTACAACAGCTTAAATAGCAAAATAATCTAGGGTTTGGTCTTTTGGTCCTCTCTTGTCTTCTTCCTTGGTGTGTTTCTTTGTAGACACAGAGCTGATTGGATGTTAACTAATCACATTAATGCTGATTAATGTTGCCATATCCGGGCCAATGCCAGGGTCCACATGTGGTTAGTACAGTCCAGGCCCAGAGGCCTGTTATACGTACTATACGTCATCATTATTCATTACATGTAACTTAAAAAGGAAAATAATCATGTTGTAAATTTCCATATTTACATACAGTTCAACAAAAATATTCTATCAGTGCATTTGAAGTTTTGAAGTTGAAAATTATATAATATAAAAATGAAAATATTACGTAACATATTATTTTTATGATAAGATTCTCAAGTTAAATAGATTGAGTTTATTTTTAGAATTTTCTAAAATCTTGATGATAATTGCATAAAAAATAAATTAATATAGATATAATTTAAGAAACAATGTTTATTAAGGAATTAAAATCTTTTCATTAATTGCCTCACAATAAAAGCAAATTATCTTTATATAATCATTTTACAATCGTGACACAATCATCATTATCCTCTTAACATTCTTAAAAACCTTTTGAGTTTGCGTATCATTCACTCATTATAAGGGTTTATCATCATCATCTCATATATATATAAATGTCCTTGAATATTTTACATCCCATGAAAATGGAACTTCTTCATAGGTTTGTAGTTTTTCTTGTGTTGTTCATGGGATATGGATATGGTAGTGCAAGAAGACCACAGTCGGCGTTATGGAGAGGCGGTGGGGCAGCGAGGACTAAGTATGAAACGATCGTTGTTGATCAATCGGGCAACGGAAACTATTCTAGTATTCAAGCAGCCATTGATGCTATTCCTAGTAATAACATGCAATGGATTTGTGTTTATTTATTGTGTTCTACACGTGATCATTTATTCCGCTGCGTACTCGTGTTAATTTAATTGTTAATTAGATCATAAAACCCAACATCATCAACTTTAAGCATTTTGCAAAGACGAATCACTTAATTGGTATTAATCTAAGTTCAGGTTTGACCTGCAACGGACTATAGGATTATTACCATTTACATACCGAATCAGTGTCACGAGACAATACAAAAGTTGATAATCCACTTACAAAACGAAACAACAAATCGTAGAAATTTTCATAACATTTTAAATCAAAAGAAACAAACGAAAAGAAAGATTCAAATAGAACCAGTATATTACACAAGTGTGGGCTCAAGAAGACAACATGTTAAAAGGTTGATTTTTCATCCAACCTTCTTCATCAATGTAAGACATGCTTGTTAGCCTCCTGATCTCGTCTTTGCTCATGTTCTTTTCCCAATACGTTCTTCCAGATATCTTTGCTCCCTCGCCACGACATGCATATTCAGCAAATGCCAAATCGTCCCTGTGGAGTCAAAAAAATCAATTTATTAAAAAAAACTCGTAAAGATGGCCAAGAACAAAGTAGAGAATTCATACATGGATTCAACATAGATCCCATAAACTATCCATCCTTCAGGAACAACGACATTTGTTAATGTCGAGTTGTAGAAAAGAACACGAGCAAAGCCTCTCCATGGTCTTCCTAAATATGTCGTACCATTTCCAACAACTTTACAATCTTTGAACACAAAGCCATTGGGGTGATTAGGATTCTCTCTTGATTGGGCCGTGATAAACCCCGGTTGGCCGGGCTCTAAGCATCCCGCAATTACTGACACAGTGCACCTCTGCAAAAGATCACAAAACTATTTTAGATCAACCCAGAGACAAAGAATGTTATCAAGAGTGTAGAATATATACTACGTACGTCATTACACATTGCTTTGTGGTCAAGTTCGTCACTCATTCTTTATCCAAAAAACTTTCAACAGATTTCAAATGTTTTCTTTTTTAAGATGAGAACTTAGTACATCTTACAATATAATCCGGGACAAAATCTTTCAATCACCCATATTAAAACGAGACATATAAAAGTACTAGAGTTACTGTTAGCTGCGGTACCTCATATATAGATTGACCGGACCCCATGATGAAATCAACCGCACCCCTTATCGAGCACAACTTTAAAGTAATGTCTCACCCAGCATCCCATAAACTATCTTGAAAACCTCATGAAACCACTCCGTAAAAATGCTGACCTGTCACTAAACATATTAATCTTTGCGGTCGAAAGCAAGGGCAGGCTTCCTCATTTTGTTGTTGCAAGGGTAGTTGTAAGAATTCTGAATAATAAACAAAGGTTAATAATTAGCTGATAATCAAACAAACATGTGCAAATGAATATATATATAAGAAAATGTAACGAGAATGGGTGTACATACAAAAAAATCATGCTTTTAAACCACATCTCGTCAGCCTCCACAATTATCAACGAGCATTTGATCAATGGCATCGTATGAACCCCAAACAACGTTAGTTTTTCTTTTTCCGGCTCCTTTCAGATAAATCATGGGTTTGTCCATAGGGATCTTAACTTGTTCACTATACATAAAACGCATAGAAACAAGGTTATTACTTATCATACATTGATACACATACAATAGAAACTGAGTATATATAGACAATGGTAATTTCTTGATTTCATATTTCATATCCTAGTGTACTTTTTGGTGTTTTTTTTAGTGAAAATACTTAGTAAATTTGATGTGTTTAATCTAAGTTCGTATTTTTTTACTACAAGTTCTCAAGCAAAGTAATTGGCTGTTTTTTAGAGAAAACACAAGTATAAACTAAAACTTTGTAAAATGGGTAGAAAAACATTTCCCTGTCATTGTGCCTTTTTGAGAAAACAATGATTAATTATTAATTAGTTTCTACTGAAACCCTAAAAAGTTGGCTTCTCACCTTAAAATTTTGGAATAATTAACTAAAAATTAACCTATCACTTTTGAGTGTTTTGTCCTATGTACATGTAAAATAATCATTTTTTTATATTTTGTAACAACGAATGATAAAATAGTCATTTTACACGAACGAAATACACGCAAAAGTTAAAATTTAACAATTAGACAAGCTAGATTAATATCATAAGTTTATAAACAATCTTTGTAAACTACCAACTAGTCCACGCCTCTTCCCTAGGGTTTTGACTAATGGCTTAAACATTTTTTCATGAGAGACAATTTGTACACCACATATTTATGGGTTTTAGCCGTACAATAGCGACGTACTTTCTCTATCGTTTCGTTTTGGTACGTGAACTTTTTTTGGTTTCACTTAATGTAACGAACTTTCAAGTTTTGTGTTAATTTGCACCATCAAACTTGTTTTACCGGAACCAGCTATATTTTTGTTCCACTTAACGACCGCTTGCAACGTTAGGCTTTTAGCCAATGAATGTTTGCAACGTTAGTCCTTTATACTAAAGGTTGTTTATTTTTTTTTATAATTATTTTTTAAATTTATACCCGTTTTTATATACACATTTTTATACAAATATTTTTATACAAGCATTTTTATACACACGTTTTTGTACACACATTTTTATACACGTTTTTATACACATTTTTACATACATTTTTTACACGCATTTTTACACACACTTTATACACATATTTTTATACATATTTTTATACATGTTTATATACACGTTTATATACACATATTATTTAACACATATTTTTATACACATTTTTATACATATTTTTATACACATTTTATATATACATTTTTTACACATTTTTATACACATTTTTATACACATATTTTTATACAAATATTTTTGTACACATTTTTATACAAGTTTTTATACACACATTTTATACATATTTTGTTACACATTTTTATACATGTTTTTATACACGTGTATAATAGTATGTGTAAAAATGTGTGCATAAAATCGTGTATATAAAAACGTGTATAAAAAAGTGTATAAAAACGTGAGTATAAAAACGTGTGTATAAAAAAGTTCACGTACCAAAACGGAACATTAGAGAAAGTATTAAACATGCCACGTAGGCTTTTTCCGTTTTTATAACTTTTTTCCCGGTTGCCAGTCAAGGTTGGTGCAAATTAACACAAAACTTGAAAGTTCGTTACATTAAGTGGAACAAAAAAAAGTTCACGTACCAAAACGAAACATTTGAGAAAGTACGTTGCTATTGTACGGCTAAAACCCCATATTTATCTAGCATAACATAATCATCATTTTATGTTGTTGTGACTTTAATTTTTATGATGTACAGATCTAACAAAACGTAGTTACGAGGCTCGAAAATGATAAGAATAAATAAAAAGTAATACAAAAGTTAAGAAACTATACTTGTAAAGTGCACCTCCCTTGACATAAACACAAAATCCATTGCATGTTATTACTAGGAATAGCATCAATGGCTGCTTGAATACTAGAATAGTTTCCGTTGCCCGATTGATCAACAACGATCGTTTCATACTTGGTCATCGCTGCCCCACCGCCTCTCCATAACGCCGACTGTTGTCTTCTTGCACTACCATATCCAAATCCCATGAACAACACAAGAAAAACTGCAAACCTATGAAGAAGTTCCATTTTCATGGGATGTAAAATATTCAAGGACATTTATATATATTGTATAAATGAGATGATGATAAACCCTTATAATGAGTGAATGATAAGGAAAATTAAAAGGTTTTTAAGAATGTTAAGTGGATAATGATGATTGTGTCATGACGATTAGGTAAGAATGATTAATAAAGATAATTTGCTTTTATTGTGAGGCAATTAATGAAAAGATTTTAATTCCTTAATAAACATTGTTTCTTAAATTAAATCTATATTAATTTATTTTTTATGCAATTATCATCAAGATTTTAGAAAATTCTAAAAATAAACTCAATCTATTTAACTTGAGAATCTTATCATAAAAATAATATGTTACGTAACATTTTCATTTTTATATTTTTATATTATATAATTTTCAACTTCAAAACTTCAAATGCATGATAGAATATTTTTGTTGAACTGTATGTAAATATGGAAATTTACAAACATGATCTATTATTCCTTTTTTAAGTTTCATAAAATAATGATGACGTATAGTACGTATAACAGGCCTCTGGGTCTGGACTGTACTAACCACATATGGACCCGGGTCTTGGCCCGGATATGTCAACATTAATCTGCATTAATGTGATTAGTTAACATTCAATCAGCATTAATGTGATTAGTCAACATTAATCAGTATTTAATATGATTAATTAACATCCAATCAGCATTAATGTGATGAGTCAACATTAATCAGTATTTAATATGATTAGTTAACATCCAATCAGCATTAATGTGTAATCAGTATTTAATATGATTAGTTAACATCCAATCAGCATTAATGTGATTATTCAATATTAATCAGTATTTAATATGATTAGTTAATATTCAATCAGCATTTATAACAGGCCTCTGGGCCTGGACTGTACTAACCACATGTGGACCCTGGCCTTGGCCCGGATATGGCAACATTAATCAGCATTAATGTGATTAGTTAACATCCAATCAGCATTAATGTGATTAGTCAACATTAATCAGTATTTAATATGATTAGTTAACATCCAATCAGCATTAATGTGATGAGTCAACATTAATCAGCAATTAATGTGACTAGTCAACATCCAATCAGTATTGATGTGATTAGTCACCTATAAAAGAGGGTCATCTGACACCCCAAAAGGTATGATCTTCTCACCTTCCCCAATACACACACATACCTCTCATAACATGTGTTCTTACTCTCACGTCGGAGTCTAATCGTGGGGTCCGTCCCTACGGTAAGGCTAACGGTTTACCTTTACTTGTGTAGGAAGTCATCAAATTACTTAGTTTAGTGCAAGATCCAACCCGAAGATGGCTTGCCGGCCTGACCCAACAAGCAATCTTGAACCATCTCATACCTGGTGACATATTTTGTACTAACAGTTCACAAGTTTCACTTTTACGACCGATACGCACTTAACTCAAATTTCACGAAAACGCCCGTTTTCTGATGACTTTTAACTCACACCTCCATGTTTTACCTTCTAGACAAATGTTACTTCAAATTACGAAATTACTTATTAAATAAGTTCGTTAAAAAATATTTTTAACAAACAAATAATTTACCAAATAAGGTTACAATTTAATTATAATGGCGTTTACTTACTCTACTTTTTTTATTTTAGTAGATAAGGTGTATATTTTTTAACAATTAATAAATGTATTTTCATACCACATGTTTGAATAAAGTTTACATCAAGAAAATCGGGGTGAGTCAGGACTAATAAGAAAAAAATAATTTAGATCAACGGGCTCAGTCGTTGTATCCATCTAAAACTCAAAGGCTCATCGAAGAGATTTTGTGAATAAAATGTTAGGAGTTCGAGTCTCGACTCTATTTTAGTTGGTGTCCCGCTAAGCCATGAGAGTTTTCAGAGCTATTCATTGTGGGGTAAACAATAACTAAAGTCAAAAGATACTCCTGTACCGAGAGTTCGTCGTTGGCATGCAATCCTATTGAGATAAACAATAGACTTAGTGTCAAAACACACATAAGATCAGAGTGTTTCCGACTATTCACACCTTATTCGTGAAGTTATAAGCTATTAATTAGAATTTACGTCAAACATTAACACCGTCTACAATCACTTGCATATTTTGAAATAACATTTGTGTGACCATCGATTAAAAACTTCGAATTATTCTACTTTAACTTTTATTAAAAGTGAGTTCTCGAGTGCCCGTGAATCACATAAAACTTTTCTTTAAATCTTTAGTTTCATCTTAACGTGTTTTTTTTCTTAAAAAATTTGTCTAGGTTGAGATTTAATACATGGTTATATGCGTGATTTACGTTTTTTACCTAATGTGTAGTCTTGTGTCACATAATCTAAGATACCCTATCAAATGGGTGTTTTGTTTCTTTAATTGAGAGGGATAACCCAATATTTGTATTATCGCGATGTATGAAAGTTTATACATTGAAAAAATATGCCGCTATTGAGATTACTATACCAAAACATAATTTTCAAACACGCTAACCATTCGTCTCTAAATAAGTGTTCGTTTTGATTTTTTTTAAGTCTTTTTATTCAACTTATATCTTAAATATATTTATGTGTTATATAATATTTGATTAACACTATACTAATAAAAATATATCTAAAATTCAATTCATTCTTATATTTTACATCAATTATTATATAACACAAATAAAAGTGTTTAAAGTTAAAGTTGAACAAAAAAGACTTCAAAATGTCAAACTGAACACTTATTATATTTTACAAGTGTTCTTTTGTTTAAGTAAACCAAATTTAAAAGTATAAAATAAAAAGATACGATAGACGAACAAAAACAAATAAATGAACATAAACGGACGCATAATCGGACGTTTACGAACATAAATGAACGAACAAGACTTTTGTTCATAATCGTTGATTTAACTAAATGACCATAAAATGTTGTTCATGTTCTTTCAATTGATAAATAAACATAAACAAACTTTTTACCGAACGGTTCATTAAATATTCACTGAACATTCAGTTCGTTTACAACCGATGAAGACAAACACGTCAACATATAACCACAAACACTTCTCATAGTTAACCACGGGGTTTCTCATAGTTAACCACTACCAGGTGGCATAGTAGTAAAAAAGCTTGTGATTATCACTCTAAAATGTGTGAAATGTCAAGTTCAATTCTTGCTAAGTGCAAATAACTTTGAAGTGGTTACGTCAATTTTTTTGAAAATAAAAAATTTTATCTGGTTTGAGTTTGTGTGACAATATGTTCAAACGACATAAATTAGTCATCCAAAAAAGTAAACCATGTCCATGGTTGACATTGATCTCAAAGTTTCATTTATCATCCTACACTTTCACTAATGTCACAAAACCCCTACTATATCAAATTTATCACTTAAGCAATCATCACTGCACACTCTCAGTAGCACAATACACTTGCATCTGAAAATATCCACCCAACATAACCCAAGTCAGTTTTTCAGTAATTTTTAAGGATAC
>BQNB010207221.1:0-10492 GCA_026074375.1 Tanacetum coccineum | reverse complement strand
AAACGCAGACAAGTCTCAAAGCCTTCATAGATGTGGTCCAGTGTCATGTTTTAAGAAGATCAATGTCTCTCATCAACTATACATGACATTATAAAGTTTTGGGTGCTCAAATTGACGTCACTCCCAAGACTAACTGATTATTTATGCGTATTTCTTATTAATAGATGTGACAAAAAAGGAGGGTCATGTTTTGGTAAAAAATGTTTATATTGTGTGTGCAAGTTGGCCTGAAAACATTTATTTGTTTTTCATAATTTTTAATTTTAGGTTTACACAACTTTATTATTACAAATTTACAGTGATTTAAGTTTTTGAATAAATGTGCTTGCTGTTGAAGTCATGACTGCTCTCAATTATAAAGAACTTCATGAACTTTATGACTATCACCCTGTCAACTTTGTTTGTAATGATAATTCCATATCCATCCTTATGTTTTATGGATTTACTTAGGTGGAATATATATTTGTGTTAAGAGTGCATGATAAACATTTAAACTTCATTAGCAGGTCTTAGAATAGGCTGATGTTAAGCTTGCATATGTAAAATATTTGTTAACATTTGGCCAATTTATCAGCCTTGCTGAAGAAAACTATGGTAATCATGTCTTTTTCAACCACGAACCAAGTTAATTCATGCCATTAATGGTTAACGAATTATGCATACGCTAAAATAAACATCTGAGTTACTCTACGCAACATATAAGCTTCACATAAAGCAAATCAATCCAGGGGCGGACCTAAAGGTTGTTTGCCATAATGCTATTGATTTTTACACTGTAGTGTAACTTTTTGTCAAAAATCCTGATTTTTCCGAAATGTACATCATCCTCAAATTTTGTGTCATATGTTTTGTTTAATTATATTAGCTTGTTCTATTATGGTAAAAAATCTATGAACTTGGTCACTTATATATTTGGGCCCGTCCTCATCACGTCACATATAAACATTGATATACGATATTTTTATTTAACAATACGGATAAGATTAACTAAACTAAAATTGATTTATGCTTAAACTTTGTGCGTGCACGAATTTTATAACTGCATTACCAAATTATCGATAAAAATACATTATTAAACTGTGAGTTTACCTACAAATACACTAGAACTGATTTGTAAGATTAACCTAAGTTCATCTAAATTATCGATGCAAAAACATAACAAATGATAACTAAATTTTGTTATTATTATTTTTTAAATATATATGCACACTTAGTACGTCAGTCAAAAATAATTACAATTCAAAATTAAAAACCATAATTAATAAAAATTATAATTAATAAAGAATTAAATAAAATATAGATAGTCTTTTATTTTTAGAATGTCAAAATTAAAAATGTATTTATGTGAAAAAATAAAATAAAAACTCGTGGTGCTGCCCGGGCATTTAACTAGTATGAAATAGATATAAAAATAAGGAGAGTTATAAGAAATATGATATAAAAATAAGGAGAGTTATATTTGATATCATAAATTGTAGAATAGTATCACTTACACAAACAATGATAATCTTAAGAAAGTCTAAAGAGAGAAAGGTTGGAAGGTTTTCTAGAGAGATAAGGTGAAAGAGTAAATGATATAAATGAAAACCAACACCCTCTCTATGTGTGGAGAGGGTATCTATACTTGTACATGGTAGGTTAGGGCGTTGGACTCCATGGGTTATCCATGGGTCGGCCCGGTTAGCTTACTTATTTAATACACGTTTAACTATGAGCAAAGAACTATTATATTGGTAGTGACCGAGTATTTTCTCGATTTCTAACAATCGCCCTCTAATGGAGGTCACTCCTATTTACAAAAGACTTAAATTTTGCATTCTATGAATTTTCTTCAGTATTGCTCGTAGTCTTGATCCTTTAATCATTATCTTGTGATTTGATGTAGTATTCTTGAAGTTTGTTCCTACATGCTTGATATCATCACTTGATCATGCCTTCTTGTGTTCTTGTGTCTTTGGACCAACATGCTCATACCTTTCTTCGTCTTGAAAGTGTTCTAACAATCTCCCTTAATATGCTTTGACTTGGATACTTTATGACTTCAAGGAAGACGTTGAGTATCAGAGTAGCGGAAGACTTTAGTAACATGTACTTGAGCTTTCATCATGTCTTTATATTTGTCGATCGAACATGAGCATGTGGCTATGAATTCGACTTAGCTGGAACGGGGAACCGCCACCTTTGTATAAATCTGCACTTAATGGGTTAGTAATAAACAGTTTATATGGACAAACATGACATTGTCATTCGTCCAGGTTCGGTTGTGATAACCTCCAGTTTCCCGTTTGACAGTATAAATATTGTACATGTGATCAGGTAGAATTCAAAGAATTTCCTTGACAGGGTTTCCAACTCGTAGTATTGGATCCTCTAATACATATGCATCAGATTCACCATACTAGCTTGTTCTCATTACCAGAACGTCTCAAAGTAGACAACACGATAAGAGTAAATCGGTTAGTTATTGTCTTACCGGTTGAGTCATCAATTCATTTACTAGACCAAATCGATATCCAGTTGACACAAGTTTGATTCATGTAGAATCGCACAAGTCACCTATCCCAGTGTTGTTTGATGTTGACACTGGAAGGATTTCTATTCGTCATTGTGAAATGCTAAATATCACCACTCTGAATGTTCTGGCAAGATCACTTGGATAATGTGTATGACTCTTTATATATCACTTGTGTTCATAGCATATGAACAACTAGTGTAATTTGGAATTATGTCCTAGTGAGATTTATAGATTGATTTCTTTGGCTCTAGACTCGATAAGTGCGTTTTGGTTTTAGTGATTGGAGGCCGGAATGGACTGCCACCTTTTCAATACCAACTAACTCGGAGTGAGAAAGTTGATAGAAATGTGTTTAATCTCCATGAGAAATGAAATAAACTTCTTTTGAGAGAAGCATGAGTAGCTGAGAGGGTTGTGCATTGCATCACTGGGTCCATGATGAATATCTTCAATACCAGCAATCAACTGTGTGATTCTGATAGCATATGTATTGACCCGGTTTCTGCCTAAAGTGTATGGAGGGCTTCTTTCGTTACACCCTTTATCCTTACATTTCTTTTTAATTCTTCAACCCATTCAATGTTAAGCCAACGCGTCCTCATTATCACCATGTTGGGTTTGTTCCGGTGATAACTCATGCCTTGGATAACATTCTTCCCAATCTCACTTTACTACTTTTGTATATCATACCTAAGGACTTCTACTCTATCTATATGGAGTGTCTCTTGGTAGATCCCTCCAGTTTTGGCTGGATCATGGAACAAATACTTAACCCTAACCGCCTTATATCGCCTTGGTAAATGTAACTTGTTCGTTCATTTATGTCACACCCCTAAAATCAGACTGCAGCGGAAAGGTAACATTGGGGTGCGACGTCATGGAACAAGAAGTACAAGTCACAGAAAACGACCTCAAAATGAGACGTTTTAAAATACATTTCAAAATGTTCACATTCGATACATTAAAACATCAGAGTTTGCAAACAGGTCCCAACAGTTTTTTAAAAATAACACATGTGTTTAGACATTAATAAGGTTTAGCTAAAATTTTCTTCGAATGTAAATAAGATAAAGATTTCACAGAACACAGTATTTTCAAAAGAAGTTTTATCAAATGTATAAACTGTAGAGTCTCCAAAGTACATATCCGTGCGGCTTCCCTCCGAGCAATATACCTGAAAGACCTGAGATAAAACATGCTAAAAAGTCAACAAAATTGTTGAGTGAATTCATAGGTTTTAATCATAAAACAATGATTAAGTAAATCGAGTAATGTTATTGTAATCAAACAGTTTAGTGGACCACAAGATTTAAGTAATAGTAGACTACGAAACAAATTCAGTAGTCCAAAACATGTATTATTGCACTAAGCTCATGACCCCGAAACCTTAACTGTTTTTGCCCTTTATAATATGCAGAATGTATGCCAAAACATTCCAAAGTACTCAACATGTTAAATGCACCATGGTCAACTTGTGACTAGAAATTCAAGGTGGGGATTGTCAGTCCCAATAGATCTATCCACAACATTCGCGTTTACAACACTAGTAATTAACGGTTCATGATGAAAGGGACTTAATTGGCATTGTGGTAACTTAGGCAATAATAGTCAGACAATAATCTGGAATAACATACAATTTGAAAAGTACTTGCGTCCAATAAAAAAAGCATGCATGTAATCTCACCCCGGAATTTATAAAACAATTAAATAGTAAAAGGGGCTATGAACTCACCGTAAGTAGAAGTAGTCTGACAAGAATTCAAATAAGGAGAATAAGCACCAACCAATCAACCACGACCTAAATATAAGTGGCGCGTTATTAGAAGTTTTAAATATTCCATGTAAATGCATAATTGCATATAAAAAATAATAATAATAGGTACATATATATTGCATATACATAACCATGTGCTTAGAATCCCTACACGCGTCTTAAAACTCTTATAATAACATCCCAAGCGTTTTTCTTTAAGCCTACGAACTATTTACCCTTCCGTTTAATTTTTATTTAGAAAAAGTTTCCATTTTTAGTAAGTTACTAATTTTCGACCTTACTATTTTTAGAAGTGACAAAAAGTTCTAACCCGACCTATGGAGTATAATATTTCTTGTCTAAACATTTTTAAGTTTATTAAACCCTTACCACATCATATGATCTCTTTACAATTTTTTTTTTACTAATTTTGACTTTTATTAAGTCAAAGCCTTTTCTAGGTTGACCCTCGGATTTTTAACCCAAAATTACCCATTTTCAGACTTCGCAAGCCTCGCGGGGAAATAAAACGGCATTTTGAACAACTTTTTAGCTTTAGCCGAGACCCAAAACTCGACAGAAAATGACGAAAATGCCCCTTTCTCAGGTCTGGTGTAACTAATAAAATTTGAAAAGGGTAAAAGCCATAGAATACCAACCTACTTTCTGAAACTTACCACAATGAACCATTTACTTTTTTATTACCGATATGACCAATGTACTTTCAAATTATTTTTCAACTTGAACAAAACGTTTGTGGAAAGGGCCCAAAACGGCTCACAAGAACTGTTATCAGCAATATACAATTTTTAGTGCAGGATTCGGTTGTTTTATTGATTTCTAACATTCTGTGATGCGCATAAAAACTTCGTATTTTGGAGTTAAGGGAAGTAGCGACACCTATCGACTCGAAGCTATTAACGTCCTCTTACATAATTTAAGTTCTAATTTCAGTTTTACAACGTTTGACTCGGCCGAATACGACGCTCAAAATTTCTGCACTAATTTGGGTAGCTTCAAACCACTTCAAACTTTGATTTTTCACACTTTCGCAATATCACAACATCATTATAAGCTTAATCTCCATCCTACTCAATCACTCAATTTATCCAACATCAAGAACACCTCCAATACTCATATCTATGGATTCTTAGCACATAATTGAACACATGCAACATAAAATATGATCAAGGAAAGTTAAATTATACTTACAATGAAGCAAAATTAGTAAGAAAATCAACAATGAAACCCTTGTGGCGTTCTTTGTTTATGCCCAAAACAATCACCCCAAATTAGCCCTCAAATACCTTGATATTTTTTTTACCAATATCTTCAATTACACTTGAATCAAACCCTTGTACCCTTAATTTTAATAAAAATCCATTGAAATCTTCATAAACTCTAAATCTTGAAAACTTCTTGCATGTTGATTATTCTTGTAAATAATGATAAGGATTGATTTAGGTATGGTATAGGAATGATTGGAAGTGAGGGGAGAAATTTTTGGTGATGATCTTGATGATTGTTGTTTGTGTTTTGTCGAGACGAGGAAGGGAGACAGGATAATGATTAAAAAAATTGATTTTGTGGAAATGTGTTTTTAATATGGTATTAACTCTAATATATATATGGGCCTTGACAACTTGCCTAATTTATTTATTTGAATACCCAAGTTTTGTATATTAAATAAATATAAATGGGGTGTTTGGTTTTTGGTTTAGTTGGAACTCAAAACAATTAAGGGGTGTTTGTTTTAGAGATTAGGAGGAGAATTAAAAATAAATAAAAGGGAGTGTTTGGTTTGGGCTTAAACATTTATTTAAAATGTTAAAGTTGTAAAAATACCATTTTTGACGAGGTTTCGACCTGAAACACAGGAAAAGTTAAAAAGTACAAAAATAAAATAAATAAGCTGTCGAGGCTAAAATACGACTTAAACTTAGCTAGAAACACTTATTTAAATTATCAAAAGTGTAAAAATATAAGTTTCGCTTGATTTTCGGGCAAGACGCGAAGTAGAAATGTAAAATACTAAAATAATTTTTTTTAAACCTAGGGGTGAATATCATACTACGATGACACGTGACGGATGAAAGGAAGAAATCTAAAGTGCGGCATATAAATTTAAATTGGAGCTCGAAATTTACGTAAATAGGGTGAAAGTAAGAGTTAAATTTCTAAATGGTAAAATAAGAATAAAATATGAATAAAATATATTTACCTGAAAATATGAAATTCTCACAGTCGGATCCCCTTAAGGGAACTTGGTCCCTAGAGTTAACACCAGGCGACTGAGCAGACGAGGTCGGCGACGAAAAGGTGTGGGTCTGGCCTTGTATTGGTCTTCTCTCTTCAAGTAAATTCGGCTCCTTGTGAGTAGTTCCATATGACTATAGAAGATTACGACTCTATTTTTTGTTGCTTAACCTCATGGTTTATGATATTTACAGAATTCTTGTTAAAGTGTAGCTTGATGTCGAGTCGAATTTCGTTTAGCGGAATGACGAGGCTTTCATCAGATAACCATTTCTTTAAGTTCATGACATGAAAGGTGTTCGAAGGGTTCAATAAGCTAATTAAACAATATCGCAAACAAATATGGAATAAATAATGGTTAAGGCATGAAATGCCTGCAATATGCTTGTGGGTACGAATGAGTGGTTAGAAAAGCCTTTAATGAAAAGATGAAATATATGTATTGATGATGAAACAAGTGAAAACAAAGAGTTAATAGGCCATACCGATGATTAGAGAAGTATACATCAAGTGAAATATGTTTGAAGATTGAAAAATGAAATTTTGGGGTTGATAATCATATGCAATTGAAGGAATCAAAATAAATTACTAATCTTCAAAGTAAAGTGATTGTTAATCCAAAATGTGATAATGAGTTTTGATATTTTATAGATTTAATGAATCTAAAAACAGAATTTGATCATTTTGTGAACAGGTAGCAAATTTTTATTAATAAACAAACGCATCAAAGGATATGAGTGGATCATAAGAAAAAGAGAGTAGTTATACATCGCGAGGGAAATGAATGAGAGTATATGAAGAAAACAAATTAAATATATCGCGAGCATGTAAAATATGGAATATGTCAACGACCAAAGAGAGCACGTATAAGAACGTATGTACAAATGTAATATTGATCAGAAGAATTAATATAAAGAATGGTTCACATAAGCAATTTATGAATCAAGTGAGTATGAAGGATCATTTGTACGAATAATCAAATAAACAAAGAATCAATTGATCACAATAGTAACAAATAGTAGTAGATGTCAAGAATATCAAAACATAGTAACAGTAAACAGAAATGAGCGTGAAAAATTATGAAAGACTATAGAGAGTCATTTGTGAAATTAACCGATGAAAACAAAAGAATTAATATCAATAGTTAAAGGAGGCACATATCAAAAAAAGTAATGTGTCAAAGATGTTAAAATAGGCTATGAGGAAACAATTGTATGAACAATTGATGATTAAACAGAGTAATATCAATGGTTAAAACCCGCACATAATAAGGATATGGTATATCAAGGGTATAAGAATGGAATATGAGAAGTTAATTGTACAAACAATTAATTGTTAAAAGGAGTGGATATATCCTTACCACAAAGCAAACAATACATCGAGAGTTTTTGAAAGAAATGTTTTAAAATAACAGGGTCATCATTAACTATGATGGTCGAGATTCCTTCTTCGGAGTGGGGCTATTTAAGGTGTTGTTCCCAATTGATATTCTAGTCGTAAGACGTGACCTTCATTATCAAGGTTTAACTCCAAGGTCTTTGTGCGTGTTTCATTCTTGACATCTCAGATCGCATTCCGTTCTAGACGAAAGAGAACGTCAGGCATACGTCGGGTCATAAGTTGTTTGATAGATGCTGAACTTTAGCAGTTGTCTTCTTGGTGACATAATCCTCGAAAATTGCCATGAGAGAAGAGAAAAGAATAAGATGTTAATGAGTCGGGTTCCAAAAGTAGACACTCCAAGGTGCCATGCACGAGGAGTCAAGTTAGTTGTTGTATTTGAATAATCTGGCATGTTTCTATGCGGTGGGTTGCATAACAACGTATACATCTCAAAAGTACGAGATGAGTGTTCAAACTCGAAGTTGGATAGCAAAGTAACCAATGGGATCAACAAACTATGTCGAGTTTCAATATCGTCGAAATGGTATTATGGAGAAATCATGAAAGGGTTTAGAGACCATTGTATCGCTAACACCGTCTTGAGAAGGTTTTAGAGATCGTTGTATCACTCACAACGTCTTGAAAATATAAGAGACAATTGCGTAACTCGCAATGTCTTAAGAAAAGTCATAGTACTTATATAAGCAACATTTATATAAAAAAATATAGTGACGCTTAAGAAGGTACGCATAAGGTGAAGTAAACATAGTCGATATTTATATAATTACTTTTTTATAATAATTAGCAGGTAATCTCGAAGATAAGGTAAGAGATGAAAAGAAAGTCATGTAATTAAAAAATCATTTCCATATAATACTATAGTAATGCTCGAGGGAGTAAATATAAGGAACCAGGAAGTACGCGCGCACGGATATCAGATGAAACAAGGAGGGACTCCAAATTTTGAAAAATAGTCATAGTCTACGTTTTGAAAACGACCCAGTTCTCTATGACCGGAGATCTGATACCATTCTGTCACACCCCCAAAATTAACTGCAGCGGAAAGGTAACATTGGGGTGCGACGTCATGGAACAAGAAGTACAAGTCACAGAAAACGACCTCAAAATGAGACGTTTTAAAATACATTTTAAAATATTTCACATTCGATACATTAAAAACATTAGAGTTTGCAAACAGGTCCCAACAGTTTTTCTAAAAATAACACATGTTGTTTTGACATTAACATAAGGTTTAGCTAAAATTTTCTTCAAATGTAAATAAGATAAAGATTTTACAGAACACAGTATTTTCAAAAGAAGTTTTATCAAATGTATAAAATGTGGAGTCTCCAAATACATATCCGTGCGGCTTCCCTTCGAGCAATATACCTGAAATACCTAAGAAAAAATATGCTAAAAAGTCAACAAAATTTTTGATCGTGAATTCTATGGTTTTAATCATTAAAACATGATTTAAGTAAATCGAGTAATGTTTATTGTAATCAACAGTTAGTGGACCACAAGATTTAAGTAATAGTAGCTACGAAACAAATTCAGTAGTCCTAAACATGTATTATTGCATAAGCTCTTAAACCTTATCAGGCCCCACAAATAACTGCTGGCCAATCAGGCTGTGACACACAGCCTGATGTCCCCACCTTAACATGTGCCCCTGGGGGCACATGTTAGAAAAACCCTTTATAATATGCAAAATGTATGCCAAAACATTCTAAAGTACTCAACATGTTAAATGCACCATGGTCAACTTGTGACCAGAAATTCAAGGCGGGGATTGTCAGTCCTGATAGATCTACCCACAAGATTCACGCTTACCCCTCCAAGGTAATAATCTGGATAGCATACCATTTGAAAAGCACTAGTGTCCAAAAGTAAACATGCATGTAATCTCACCCCAAACAATTGAGTAGTAAAAGGGGCTATGAACTCACCGTAGGTAGAAGTAGTCGGACAAGAAATCAAATAAAGAGAATAAGCACCGATGATTCAACTACGACCTAAATATAAGTGACGTGTTATTAGAAGCTTTAAATATTACCACGCAAATGCATAATTGCATATAAAAATAATATGTACATATATATTGCATATACATAACCATGTGCTTAGAATCCCTACACGCGCCTTAAAACTCTTATAATAACATCTCAAGTGTTTTCTTCCAAGCTTACGAACTATTTACCCTTTCATTTAATTTATATTTAGAAAAAGTTTCCACTTTTAGAAAGCTACTATTATCGACCTTACTATTTTTAGAGGTGACAAAAAGTTCAAACCCGACCTATGGAGTATAATATTCCTCGCCTAAATATTTTTAAGTTTATAAGACTCTTACCACATCATATAATCTCTTTATAAGAATTTTTAATAAATTTGACTTTTATTAAGTCAAAGTCTTTTCTAGGTTGACCTACGGTCTTTAACCCAAAATTACCTATTTTCAGACTTCGCAAACCTCGCGGGAAAGTAAAACGCCCCTATATCAGATCTGATGCAATTAGAAAAATAAGAAAAACGCAGATTTTCTCTAAGCTTTTCGGCCCGTATTTACACATTTTTAAACTTAG
>BQNB010207217.1:0-10492 GCA_026074375.1 Tanacetum coccineum | reverse complement strand
CCTACAGACGCATAATGGGGACCTCAACAATGCTCACAACAGTAGAACTGCTGTGAATTTTCAATATGGTACTGTGGAGGTTGATCAAAAGAAGGAAAGTCATAATTGTTACTAGGATTAGGCTCATAGACAAACGGGTTCCTAATTTGACAATTTAAACTAAAATGCGGACCTCCACAGACCTCACAACAGTCGAACTGTTGTGGTTGACTCGGAGAATAATATGAAGATTGGTCATTACTAAAATTTTGATTGTTACACGGATCCTGCTCATAGACAAGCGGGGTTCGTGTTTGGCAATCAAATCCATAGTGAGGACTATCTCCATACAACTCACACGAGTATGTCTTGTATTGGTGCTGTAGAGGTTGGTCGAAGAAGTTAGGTGTTTCATTATAAGAATAAGGATTTAGGTCATAGACAAACTCATTTCCAGATCCTACACTGCTACAGCCCGGACAATTTCCACCATTAAAAGGACCTCCACACCACGAGCAACCAAAATGGTTATACGAAGACATGTCGAAGAATTAAACGGATAAGAGGATAAAGAAGAAAAAAATTAAATGAAATAAGAGAATAAAGGAGAATATTTTTAATTTTTTTGATAAAGATAATACTAATAAAAATAAAAAAAATATTTTTGGAATTTTTTTAATTTTTTTAATATTTATAAAAAGAAAAAAATAAAATAAAATAAATAAGAAGGAAAATATTTTTGGATTTTTATATTTTTAATAAGTACGAAAATAAAACTTTCCGAGGAAAGGATCTTCAAGGCATCAACTCGAAACACCACGTAAAAATCGTACAACTCTCCCCGGTAGCGACGCCATTTGTATCGTATATAATACGTACTAGCGTATGTATATACATTAGTATCCCGTTAGATGTAAGAATTACTTTAGAAAAGAAAATAATTAAATCTTCTGGAGTCGTTTCCCAAGAGAGATGAATTGAAATCCACGAAAGCGTTTTTGTTTGATGCTTAATATCTTTTAGTTGTTGGTTTGGTTTTAATCCTAATATAATTTATAATAAGCATTAATACAATCTAAAAAAATAACTAAAGCGGATATGCTTGTCAAGTGATGTGATTCGATAATTATATGGGAAGTAAAGAGATAATAAAGAATTGCTCACTTCGAAATAAAACGTGAAAATCGTACAACTCTCTCCGGCAACGGCGCCATTTTGATAAACGTCAAAAGCGTATCGAAGTAATAAATTAAGTATTTTCTGTTGGATGTAAATAATCACTTGAGGACAAGCAATAATCTAATCTTCCGGTGTCGTATCCTAACGAGAATTGAATTGAGATTTACGTTTATGTTCCTTATTTAATGCTTGAATAACTTTTAATTTTTGGTTTTTAATTTTACTAATGATATAAAAATAAGCTAATATAAACTAAATATCAAACTAACGAAAATGATCTAAAAAGATATATAAAACGAATATGCTTGTCAAGTGAAGTGAAAAGTTTGTTATGTATAAAAAATTGGTTTTATTGACGAATTAGTACCCGTAAAAATATTATTTTCTCACAACGTTGGTTTATTTTGAAAACGATATCTTATATTGGTATTAATTACTAGATTTGATGTTTGATTATTTCTCTGGCCTTTGCCCTTCGAAATACTCAAATAAGAAATCTAAATAATCTTAACAATTATTAGTCAAAAAATCCCTTTTTATTTTCACACTTAACATGCAAATCATAATTCACTTAACAAGCATAAATAAACTACACGCTATTCATACTAACTATGAAATAAGCAATAAAAGACATATTAAGCTAAATAAAACTACACTATTAAAATGAAAAAGGGAAAAGAATGTAGAACCCGAATGATGAACTGATACGAACGAAAACACCCGATTATATAAACTAGACGTAATGTTAAGTGTATTTCTTAATTAGACTTTATTCACTTAATAGATTATAAAGTGTTTAAACTTTATTCTCTAATAAGCTATTAAATTCTAACTAAGATTTAAACTTAGACAATAAGCTAGCTTATGTAACCCGTAAGCTCCTCGCCTCATGTGTGGAACCGTTTTCATTAAAACAAGACAATAAAGGTTAAGACGAATTAATAAGCAACCTTTAAATCTAAAATGAGCTAATGAGTTTTAAACAACCAAACTAAATCTAATCCGAACACCATATAAGCAAATCGAAAATAAACAATCCTAAATAACCAACTAGCTATTCCTAGCTAAATAATCAACAAGACAAAAACCAAATAAGCTGCTAATCACCAAATGACCGCATAGAACCAAGAACACTTTGTTAAACCAAAACCCGAATAACCTAACAAAAATAAGCTACAAAATCGAATCTAGGAAAAAGCTACAAACTAAATTAAGATCTACTCAATAGAACATAATCACTACACCTGCTAATATAAGCTATGATATCAAAACGAAGAAAAACCAAATATCCAAAATAAATCAAATGAAATCAAGACTCAACAATCAAACAGATTATACCAAATCGAACAGGTTCGGAAACAGATTATACCAAATCAAAGCGTTGCTGCTAAACTATTCGAACAATAACCAAATATCCAAACGAAAAATAGATTATAATAAATGATAATATTATAACTAAAACCAAACCTGGATAATCTTCAAACCGAACAAATCAATAATCAACAAACTATCCTAAATCGTACATAACTAAATCAAATCCGCGTTACATATCGAATCCTAAACTATTGTATAAGATCAAAGAACTACACTACTCCTATCTTATCCACTACTACTCCTAATCTCTAAACTACTAATCTACTCTAAAAAATAAAAACAAACAGTAGAAAAAAAGAAAATAAAGGATAAGATAGATCTCTCTCACGTTTGCTCTCTGCGTATAAAACAAGCACACCTCTACTAGGCCTTTTCTTTTCTTGTGGGCCTGAACTCAAACTTTTATAACTGGGCCTTGCATTTCAATCTTTGGTCATGGGCCGAGCTAACATATGAGCAATGGGCCACAGTAGGAGGATTTAAGGAAATGGGCCAAGCGTGGGTATTCTGTTGGGCTGGAATGAGTATATTACTCGAATTTAAATAATATGGGTTGGTCTGATCCATATAAATGGAGTCGGGCCGGCCTAATAAAAGATGAAGACACTGTCAGAACTAATTTCTCATGCTCTTTCTAATGAAGTGCTCGGGGGAATTTTATGACTTCTTCTTGACTTCGAATAATAAGTAAACTTCTTCAAATCATATCCAAAAATTGTCATTTTTTGCTTTGTTTTTAATCCTTTGTACCTGCATGACATAAAAACACTAAACAAATATATTTGCAATATAATTAAGCATATTTTAGTATTATTAGTCCGTATTATAGTGTTTTCTGAGGTTATAAAGATGTGTGTTTTAGCACACATCAAGGTGCTATAGTCTATACCCTTTGGATAGAGAAAATGGAGTCAGTTTAGGATATGAGTAGGTGTGAGGCAAACCAAAAGGTGAAGTACACTGCTAGTTCATTTGTCAGTAAGGCTCTTATGTGGTGGAACTCTCTGATCCACACACGAGGTTAAAAAGCAGCTATAGATATGTCATAGGAAGACTTTAAGACTTTGACCAGAGTGGAACTCTTCTTGAGTAATGAGATGCAAAAGTTATAAATTGAGTTGTAGAATCATGCCGTGGTTGGGACTGGCCATGCTGCGTATACTGATAGGTTCCATGAGTTGGCTAGGTTAGTTCCTCACTTAGTTACCTCTGAGAACAAAAGGATTGAGAGGTACGTCTATGGCCTTGCTCCATAGATTCGAGGAATGGTGGCGGAAATGGAGCCAACGACTATTCAAAAGGCTATGCAGATTGCTGGCTCACTAACTGATGAAGCCATTAGGAATGGATCAATCAAACAGAACCTTGATAAGAGAGGAAATGGGGGAGAACCTAGTAAGGATAGGAATGGGAGGGACGATAACAAAAGAACTAGGACTTGAAATGCTTATGCCACAACCCTATTTGACTCTGGTGCCGACTATAGTTTTGTTTCCACTACTTTCATACCTCTGTTAGGCGTAGAGCCTAGTGATTTAGGATTTAGTTATGAGATTGAGATAGATAACGGGTAGCTAGTAGAAATCAATAAGGTCATTAAGGGTTGCAAACTAGAAATAAAAGGTCATGTGTTTAAAATTTATTTGATACTGTTTAGAAGCAGGAGTTTCGATGTGATCATGGTAATGGATTGGTTATCTGATCATAGGTCTGAAATAATTTTTTACGAGAAGGTAGTTAGAATACCTCTTCTAGATTGTAAGGTGCTTAGAGTGCTAGGAGAAAGACCGGAAGAGAAAGCAAGACATTTAATGAGTACAAAGGAATAGAAACAAAAAGAGATGGTAGTGGTGAGAGATTTTCCCGAGGTGTTTCCTGATGACCTATCAGGATTACCCCCTAGTCAGGAAATCAAGTTTCGAATTGAGTTAGTCCTTGGAGCAATACCGGTTACGAAACCTTCTTATCGATTGGCACCTTCTGAAATGGAGGAGTTGTCACGTCAACTCAAAGAACTTTAGGACAAGGGTTTCATTCGACCAAGCTCATCGCCTTGGGGAGCACCGGTATTATTTGTGAAGAAAAAGGACGGATCATTTAGGATGTATATTGATTATAGAGAGTTGAATAAGTTGACAATCAAAAATCGTTATCCACTCCCTAGGATAGATGACCTATTTGATCAGTTTTAAGGATCGCATTACTTATCTAAGATAGGTCTTAGGTCCAGATACCACGAGCTGAGAGTGCATGAGGATGACATTCTAAAGACTACGTTTAAAACTCGTTAGGGACATTTTGAGTTCACGGTAATGCCCTTTAGTCTGACTAACGCACCAGTGGTATTAATAGATCTGATGAACCAAGTGTATAGGCCTTACCTAGACAAGTTTATGATAGTGTTCATTGATGACATATTGATTTACTCTAAGATCCGGGAAGAGCATGAAGTGCACTTAGTGTTAGTCTTAGAATTGCTCAAGAAAGAGAAACTGTATGCTAAGTTTTCCAAGTGTGAATCTTGGTTGCGAGAAGTACACTTTCTTGGTCATGTGATTAATGGAAATGATATCCATGTAGACCCTAGTAAGATTGAAGCTGTAAAGAATTGGGAAGCCCCTAGAACTCCGTTTGAAGTTCGTTATCGTCGATTTATAGAGAACTTTTCTAAGATAGCTAAGTCCCTGACCATCCTAACTCAAAAGTTTTTTGGGGGGGGTTTTAAAAAAAAAAAGACATTTGAATGGGAATGAAAGAACTACTGACAAAGAGCATGATCCACAACTTTGAAGGACATAAGTTGTGTCAATGAATGCACGTGATTTCTTGCTCTCACCTGATTGTCGGAAGAACTATTGTGCTATAATGACTAATGCATCGCCTTTAGACCTAGGTTGTGTATGATGCAAAGAGGACATGGTTTATAGCATATGCGTCTAGCAATATAAAAATGCATGAGATAAATTACACCACCCCCATGAGAAGAATTACACCACCCATGATTTGGAACTGGGTGCGGTTGTGTTTGCCCTTAAGATTTGGAGACATTATTTGTATAGAACAAAGAGTGTCATATATACCGATCATAAGAGTCTCCAACATATATTTAGTCAAAAGGAACTGAACATGCGACAACGTCGCTGGATAGAGCTTTTTAGTGATTATGACTGCGAAATTTGCTACTATCCTGGTAAGGCGAACGTAGTAGCTGATGCACTAAGTAGGAAATAGAGGGTGAAACCAAAGAGAGTTCAATCTATGAATATGAACCTTTAGTAAAATATCAAGGGTAAGATACTAGCGGCTCAGGAAGAGGCATATGATGAGTCTGCATGATTGCAGAAAGGACTAGATGAGATGATAGAACGTAGGAGCGATGGAGCATTATACTACCTAGATCGAATATGGGTTCCTTTGAAAGGTGATGTAAGAACCTTGATTATGGATGAGGCCTATAAGTTGAAGTACTCTATACACCCAAGAGCTGATAAGATGTATTATGACTTTAAGGATAGGTATTGGTGTCCGAGAATGAAGAATGATATAGTTGTGTATGTTAGTCGGTGTTTGACTTGTTTGAAGGTTAAGGTTGAACATCAGAGGCCATCTCGCTTACTGCAGCAGCCTGAGATCCCTGAATGGAAATAGGAACGGATAGCAATAGATGTTATTACGAAGTTATCAAGGACTAGTAGTAGGCATGACACAATCTGGGTCATTATGGACCGGTTGACTAAGTCTGCTCATTTTCTACCTATACGTAAGGACTATAAGATGGATAGGCTGGTTAGACTCTATCTAAATGAGATTGTTTCTAGGCACACTATTCTGATCTCGATCATATCTGATTGTGATAGTCGATTTAGGTCAAGGTTTTAGCAGTTAATGCAAGAGGCATTAAGAACTAAGTTAGACATGGGTACGGCTTACCACCCTTAGACCGACGATCAAAGTGAGCGTAAAATCCAAACCTTGAAAGACATGCTTAGGGCGTGCGTCCTAGACTTTGAGGGAAGTTGTGATGTTCATCTTCCATTAGTGGAGTTTTCGTATAACAATAGTTACCATTTTAGTGTGAGATGTGCGTCATTTGAGGATTTGTATGGTAGGAAGTGTCGTTCCCCGGTTATGTGGGCAGAGGTTGGATAGGGTCAGTTAATAGGGCCTGAGTTAGTATAAGAGACCACTAAGAAGATCTCACAGATTAAGAATAGACTTAAGGCTGCGCGTGATCGCCAAAAAAGTTATGTCGATAAGAGGATGAAGCATCTAGAGTTCAGTATAGCCGACTATGTCTTGCTTAAAGTATCGCCTTGGAAAGGTGTGGTGCGCTTTGGGAAGAAGGGTAAACTACCTAGATTTGTTGGACCTTTTAAGGTCATTGAGAAGGTAGGTCTAATGTCCTATAGGTTAGACTTACTTGAGGAGCTCGATGGTGTTCAAGACACATTCCACGTGTCGAACCTTAAAAAGTGTTTGGCTGACCCAACACTACAAGTACTGTTAGATGAGATCCGAGTTGATTCTAAGTTGAATTTTGTGGAAGAAACTGTGGAAATCTTGGAACAAGAGTTCAAAAAGCTTAAGTGGAGTAGAATTGTGATCGTCAAGGTTCGGTGGAATTCGAAACGTGGACCTGAATTCACGTGGGAACGTGATGATCAGATGAGACTTAAGTATCGGCATTTGTTTAGTGCTGGTAGTAGCTGAATTTTAGGGGCGAAATTCTTTTAAGGGGGGTAGAATGTAACCCTTGCCCTTTTTGTGAGTTTTGAATGTTCTAATTTAGTCCTTTGACTATTTGACTTTTGTCAATTTTGTTAGAACCCGTACCTTGTTGACGATGGTGAATTCATATGATTGAGGTATTTTATGGTTATATGGTTTATAATAATCCTTTTAGAGGGTATTATTGTGTTATTTATGTTCCGGGTGGTTTGACCCGTGAATTGTGAGAAATGCCAAAAAACGAGTCCCGACACGTCCACTAATGTTCAAATGAGTTTTTGGGGAGTATAATGTGGAAATATATCGTGTAAATACTCTAAGTTATTAGAAAATTATTTTTAAGATGAATAAAAATGCTAAGTAACTTCAGGAAATATTTTACGATCAAGGTTTTTGAGTATTAAGTGAACCCGACACAAAAAGAAGACAATCCCGAGTCACAGGATCCCTAGCCGGGGGTTCAAGGCAAGGGGGAGACAAGATGGCTTTTTTAGGACTTTGATCTTTTACTAGTACACGGTTTTGCCATATATACATTTGGATGCATCATAAACACACACATTTTCTCATTCTTTCAAAAATCAATATACATACTTTTTATGTGTCTCTCTTGTTCGTCCAGCCCCGTACACACATACAATTTTATTTTTTAGTATTTGATCAAAAACATGAAGAGTCTTGGAGTATTGGGTTCATTATAGTGCTCATGTTATTGTTAAAACTTCATTTGGGTAGTCGGTTCATGTTCGTTCTCGCTCTTTGAAACTCTCTTTGTAAGTTTATCAAAATTTGATTTAACTTGTACATTTGTATGATAAATGATGCATAGATGTTAGTTGTATGGCTAGTTTGCTAAAAATTGTAAACAAAGAAAATATAAAGGTTGTTTGGTCTCAGTTTGGGTTCTAAATTGGAAGAAAGAAAAAAGGAGTTTTGTTAGTTATGATATTGTGGTCGTGATGGTTGAAAAACATTTATTGCTAAATAGTTTATTTTGGATAATAACTTATTTAGCTTATTTTTGAGTTCGAAAGGGCTTATTATGGGCTTATAAGCTCACGACAAGTTTGAGGAACACATGGGAAGTGTTTTTGGTTATTACCCTAGTACGTCATATTTTTGTGGACTATTTTATAGCTTATGCAGATAACCATATATGATACGTAGCTTATTAGCTTATTTTTTTTACCTTATGGAATTGGTTTTGGAGCTCTTAGGCTCACGGTCCAATAAGCCTCAATAAGTCATGGCTTATTGAGTGCTTATTATGGTCTGGGTTACTTTGTTACTTATTGATTTGGACTTATATATACTAATGGACTTTGGTATCGGGCTTAAAACGTATTTTAGATATATAAACCCTTAATGGATCCTTATTGGGCCTTAAAGCCTAATAAGCGTTAACTAGTCGTTTTACCAGTTTTGGCGAACCTTTGGAAAGCGAAACATACTTATGAATTGATGTTGAAAGTTGTTTTGGAGAAACACATTTTGGTAAGCGTTGCGAGAAAGGATTTTGGTATTTTGTCAAAAAATGGTAAATTATGGAAAAAGTGTTGGGAATTAAGGTTTAAAACTGTTGGGATTAAAAGACTTCAAGATGATCTTGGAGTTACTGCTGCTAAGGTTTGTGTTACTGCTGCTAAGTAATAGTGCTGTTCATTAACTCTAATAAAAAATATGCTAAGTAGTTAGTACTGCTAGTGTAACTTAGTACTGCTAGTGTATATTAGTACTACTAGTTACTACTGCTAGTATATGTTAGTACTGCTAGAGTAAAGTTAGTACTGCTGGTGAAGATTGAAGAAAATATTCTAAGTAGTTACTACTGCTTATACATAGTTAATGTTGCTATTGTATAAGTTACTACTGCTTGTTAAGAGTTAATGCTGCTGGTACAATGTTAGAACTGCTGAAAGATTACAACTGCCGAAAGATAAAGATTGCTTGAAGATCAAGATTACTTATGAGATAAGGATTGTTATTTATAGAATAGATCTTTGAGAATAATATAAGTTTTAGTAATATATTGTAAATCGACTAGGACTCCTTGGTGTATAAAAGGAGGTCCTAGGGCATAGAGTTTTAGGTATCTCATAAATCTTATCATATAGAATTGTCATAGCTTCAAGGTTTTGTAACCCTAATACTAGGAGAGTATTCGTATTATTTGTAATAATAATATTAGAGCTTTTATTGTTGAAATTATATTATTTTGTGTTACTGAAGAATTCTTCTTATATTAAAGATTAGATTCCGAATAATCTTTAGTATTATCAAACAAAGTTTCTTAACTAAGTTGTGTTAGATTTATCTAGCATAACTAAACCTTAAACAAGCTTAAGGAATTCGATCATTAGAAGTTAAATGGGATCCAACAAGTGGTATCAGAGCTTGTTACTTTAAAAAACTTTGCTAAGAAGACATGGATCAAGACTCAGTACATATGGTGGCCGCATCAAAAGTGCCTATGCTCAAACCAAGTGAGTATGAGCTTTGGAGGATGAGGATGGAACAGTACATCCAGATGATTGATTATTCTCTAAATGGTAATGCACCTCCAATAACAAAAGTTGTTGAAGGTGTTGAGACTATAATTGCTCTTACAACTGCTGAAAAAGGCACAAAAGAGGTTGGAGTTAAAGGCAAGAAGCACTTTATTGATGGGAATCCCTAATGAGCATCAATTGAAGTTTAACTCCATCAAAGATGCCAAGTCATTGCTACAGGCTGTTGAGAAGAGGTTTGGAGGGAATGCTGCTACTAAAAAGACTTAGAGAAATCTTCTAAAGCAGCAACATGAAAATTTTAATGTATCTAGCTCAGAGGTGTTAGATCAAACCTTTGATAGGTTTCAAAAGCTTATCAGTCAGTTAGAGATTCATGGTGAAAGTATCTCACAAGAAGATGTGAATCAAAAGTTCTTAAGAAGTCTGTCACCAGAATGGAACACATATATCATTGTATGGAGGAACAAGCCTGAGATAGATACATTAAGCTTGGATGATCTTTACAACAACCTGAAGATCTATGAACCAAAGGTCAAAGGGACATCAAGTTCAAGCACAAACACACAAAACATAGCCTTTGTGTCCTCAAACAGCACCAACAGTACAAGTGGAGCAGTTAATATTGCTCATGGTGCTACAATTGCTAGCACTCAAGCTACTGTTGTTAACTCAACAACAATTGATAACTTGAGTGATGTTGTTATCTGTGCTTTCTTTGCAAG
>BQNB010207214.1:0-10493 GCA_026074375.1 Tanacetum coccineum | reverse complement strand
CATTGACTTGGTATTGATGTCCACTGACTGAATAATAGGGTCACTAGGTAAAACCATACTAGGCATATTATCATTAGCATTAGGATCATTGGGAGCATTAACTGATGGGACACCCTTTGGCATACTATCAGAGTCATTCAAGATAACATTCTTGTCAGCCTGAATTGAATTACATATAGTACCTAATGCATCCAAGGTTTCCTTACGATCCTCATTAGTCATCTTGGATAATAACTCATCATGTTTACCAGCTTCAATATCATTTATCAGCATGTGCAGGTTACCAACAATTGTTAATGGAACTCAAAAAGTAGCAGTAACATCAATATCATACGGTCCTCGATGGGGCATGATAAGAGTAGCAGTAGGAGAAACCAAAGGAGAAGAGATCACCTTTGGATTGCCATCACATGTAGCACCAGATTCATCTAGGTTAACCCTAGTAGCAGTACCCTCTCTCACAATAGCCACCCCTCTTTAATCCATCGAACCAGAAAGAACATCAAGTTTTTTATTCCTAATTGAGCCCTTTGACTCCCCTCTCTTATCACTCATTACCACCGTAGCTTACCAAGAACAACACACCCAAAATACAAGTCGAATAAATTAACAAGAGGACAACGTCTTCCTCTTAAACGAAAACCCTAACAGAAAGCTATGGTTATAATTAAAGCCCACATATTACTAACCTTCAGTCATTGTTTATCGACAAAGATAATGAATGAAAAGAATTAATCAAACAGTAACTTTAAAAAAACACCTAATTAGCGAAAGAAAAAGATCCTTAAAAAACGAAACACTAATGCAAAAAAAAGACCAAGATCCTAAAAAATAGTGTTAAAGCAATGATAAGAGAGCAATAAACACAATTGTTTTAATGAATCAAGATCAATATTAGATTAGAGAATGAATTAGAAGGATAAGAACCTATACATTAAAAATTTACTTCTGTGTGTTCTTAACTTGTTCGTTATATTGTTTACATATATCTGTTTAAAACTCACTTTGTTGTCATGGAATGTGATTAGTTTAACATGATAAACCTTATATCACATTTAAGGGGACCAACAAGTGGTATTAGAGAAGTTTGATTTGTAAAACCTTTTTCAAACGTTTTTTATAACTGCTCAAAAGATTTTTAAAATCAAGATCCATTTAAAATGCAACAGAAGTACCACAAACTCTTGAATATAGGGGTGACTAGTTAAATGTTGCTCTTATGCTTGAGGTGGAAATTTTCACCAATCGAAAGAAGAGGTTCTTGTGCCACATCATTGGTATTGAACCTCAATTCAAAAACAGTATTAAAAATGGTCCTTTTGTCCCAATGTCTGCTACAAATAGAAAACCAGAAGGTCAATAGAAAGGTGATGAAAGAAAAGCTGCTAACTTAGACCAGCGACTTAAAAGTCTCATCATGTCTGTATTTCTAGGCGACCAAATGAATAGTGTTATCAATTGTAAAATATCTAAATCTACCTGGGAAGACCTGATACTATATCATGAGGGCCTCTCTGATGTGAAAGAAAGTAGGGTCATGAACCTGAAGTTGTGTTACAATACCTTCAAATTCAAAGAAGGTGAGAATCTAACACAAACTTTCACCAGATACAAAGCTTTGATGAGTGAACTAGTAAATGATGGTATCAAACTTTCAAAGCTTGAGTTAAATATTGATTTCATCAATGGGTTACCAAAGAAGTGGCTAAGTTTCTGCCAAAGTCTTAGAAACACTAATCATGTTAAAGATTCTGAGCTTGCTTATCTATTTGGTAAACTAAAATATGAAGAAAACCTTATATACCATATTTATGATACTAAAAAGAAGAAATCTCTAACCATTGCAATACCTCTATCAACTGCTTTCATCTCAACCTCTATTGTCTAGGACTTTCAAGATAATCCTGATGACGAAGAGGATTTGGGAAGCAGTCAAGAGTACATGAATGACCTTGAAGAAGAATTTTATGAAAGAGCTATTCTATCCAAGTCCAAAAGGTTTTTCAAAAAGGGGTCTCAAAGGTTCAGTGGTGCAAAGGCAACTGATGAAACTCAATGCCATAAATGTAGGAGAAAATGTCACTTTGCTAGAGATTGTTTCTCAAAGACTTCAGTTCCTTCATACTCATCTCCTTCTCAAACAACACTTAATGAAAATTCTTTAGTTCCTCTAAAAAAACCTAAACTCAGGCTAACCGAACACTTTGAAGGCAAATATAACAAAGTCAAGGCTAAGCTAGCCCCCCTTAGTTTAAGTACTTCAACTTCTAAATCATCAATGGTCAAGAACAAAGGTCTTATTGCCGAAGCTTATGAATAGGATGAAGAAGATGTGTCATTAGATGACAATGAAATGGTTGAAGTGAAGGTTCTCATGGCACTTGCTGATGATGAAAATGTTGTTGTTGGCAAAGAAAGAGCCAGAAATGATGAATCGGTTAAGATATCAATGAGAAAGTATGACATAAGGAAGCCCATCTTGTACCTGGACAGTGGATGCTCAAGGAATATGACTGGTGTCAAAAGTTACTTGCACAACTATGTGGAATAACCAAGACCTAATGTGGTATTTGGAGATGATTCTACATGCACCACTGAAGGATATGGTTCTATAAAATGTAATGGTATAGTTTTCACAAAAGTAGCATTTGTAAATGGTCTCAAGTTCAATTTAATTAGCATAAGCCAGTTATGTGATACTAAATATATTTTACAGTTTGATGAGAAGAAAGGAATTATCTTTAATTCCAACAAAGATGTTGTGATGATTGCTCCTATAGTAAGAGATGTCTATGTTCTTGACATGACTTCTTTAGCACAACAATCTTGTTTCTTTGCCAAAGCATCTGAAAGCTTAAACTGGCTCTGGCATAAAAGACTTGCTCATCTAAACTTCAAAACAACCAATCACATGGCCAAAAAAAATCTTGTTATTGGTCTTCCCTCTCTTGTTTAGACCTGTAACTCCTAGTTCCATTAACTAGGGGTGTGCACGGTTCAGTTTGGGTCGGTTTTTGGCTAAAACCGAAACCGAACCGAAATATTTAGTTTTTATAAAATCAAAAACCGAAACAGTTCGATTTATAACAGTTTAATTTTTTCTTTTTATTATAGGTTTTTTTGGTTTTAAACCATTTATATTTAGGTGTGTTTATACCAAAAAATTTATTTTACGTTGAAAATTGGTTATTCTTCTTTAATTTTTTTTGTCAAATTGAGCCTAATAATGTTATCCCAAATTTCTACAATTACGCACATATAAACTAGACACACACATGCAAATAAATATACACATAGTATGATCATTGTCACATATGTAATGATATATTGGCAAATAAACACATGTACATGACAAATGTTGGGATTAAAAGTCTTCTTGATGATGTTAGAATTACTGTTGCTCATGTTTGTTGTTAATACTGCTCAAGATCAAAACTGCTTATAGATAAGTTAATGCTGCTGAGGTTAATGAGTTAGTACTGCTTAGAGACTTCAAAGAAAATATGCTAAGTAGGTACTACTACTAGTACAAAGTTAACACTGCTCAGCTGAAGTTAATGCTGCTAGTGAAAATATGCTTGAAGTTACCACTGCTAGTAAATATCAAGTTAATGCTGCTAGTTAGTACTGCTTATATGATATGTATTAGTTGTTTATAGAAAAGATTTTAGATACTTAGGAAAGTATTGTAAGCCGACTACGACTCTTTGGTATATAAAAGGAGGTCCTAGGTCATAGAGTTTGATGTACCAAACCAGAACTAAAACCAAAAATCAATCTTAGTCATATAATTCATAGCTTCAAGGTATTTGTAACCCTAATACTTTAAGAGTATTCATGTTATTATCATTAATAATATTGGAGCTTATTTGTTGAATTGTATGTTTATTGAATTACTGTTTCATTGATAATTCTTCTTAATATTAAAGATTAGATTTCGCATAATCTTTAATACATTCATACAAAGTTTCTATTATAGTTGTTTTGATTTATTTAATATAACTAATCCTTAAACAAGCTTAAGGAATGTGATCCATTGAAGTGGGATCAACAAGTGGTATCAGATCTTGTTAAGAAGCTTTGAAAGAGAAGAACCTGTTTTTATACACAAGATCTTTTTTTAAAGATATGGATCAAGATTCTGCACACATGGTGGCTGCATCCAAAGTTTCCATGCTCAAACCTGCTGAGTATGAGATCTGGAGGATGAGGATTGAATAATATATCCAGATGATAGACTATGCACTATAGGAAGTCATAGAGAATGGTGCAACCTTGCGAAAAACAACAACTGTGGAAGATGTTGTGACGGTGATGCCTATTACAACTGCTAAAGAAAAGGCTCAGAGAAGATTAGATATGAAAGCTAGAAGTACTTTAATGATGGGCATTCCCAATGAACATCAGTTAAAGTTTAACTTTATAAAGGATGCTAAGAAGTTGCTGGAAGCTGTTGAAAAGAGATTTGGTGGGAATGCAGCTACAAGAAAGACTCAAAGGAATCTCTTAAAGTAGCAATATGAAAACTTCACTGCTCCAAGCTCAGAGATGCTAGATCAAACTTTTAAAAGGCTTCAAAAGCTTTTGAGTCAGTTGGAGCTTCTGGATGAAAAGCTTTCACAAGAAGATGTTAATAAAAAATTATTAAGAAGTTTGTCACCTGAGTGGAACACACATGCTGTTGTGTGGAGGAATAAAGCTGATTTGGATACAATGAGCATGGATGATCTCTACAACAACCTCAAGGTGTATGAACCAGAAGTTAAAGGGATGTCTAGCTCAAGTTCAAGCACACAGAACATGGCTTTTGTGTCCTCTTCAAATAACAACACTAGCAGCACTAATGAAGCAGTTAATACTGCTCATGGAGTTTCTACTGCTAGCACTCAAGTTAATGCTGCTAACTCTACAAATATTGATAACTTGAGTGATGCTGTTATTTGTGCATTCTTTGCTAGTCAACCAAATAGTCCTCAACTTGTACATGAGGACTTGCAACAAATCCATCCAGATGACATGGAAGAGATGGATTTGAGATGGCAAATGGCCATGTTGACTATGAGGGCAAGAAGGTTTTTGAAGAATACAGGAAGGAAGCTTACTGTTAATGGCAATGAGACTATTGGTTTTGATAAGTCCAAAGTGGAGTGCTACAACTGCCACAAGAGGGGACATTTTGCTAGGGAGTGCAGAGCTCCAAGAAATCAAGACAACAAGAACAAGGAAAGCTCAAGAAGGAGTGTGCCTGTGGAAACATCTACTTCCACAGCTTTGGTGTCATGTGATGGTCTTGGTGGATATGACTGGAGTGATCAGGCAGAGGAAGGGCCTAATTATGCACTCATGGCTTTCTCATCTTCAAGTCCTGACTCAGAGGTATCCAATGATTCTATTTGTTCAAAATCTTGTTTGACTATTGAACTTCTAATCTCAAAATGATCAACTAGTAAAATATTTAAAGAATATGATTAAGGTTTAGCTTATAAGACATGTTTAGAGTTTGTCGAAGAAAAACTTGAAGTTTATAAAGCAAATGAGTCTATTTATTTACAAGATATTAAGGGCTTAAAATTTGAAATTCATATAGGAGAAATAACTATTAGAGAGCTTAGGAAGAAGCTTGAAATAGTTCAAAAAGAAAAGGATGGCATTCAACTTAATGTAGATAAATTTGAACATGCATCTAAAAGTGTAAACAAGCTCATAGATTGTCAGATAGTTGACAATTGCAAGCAAGGTTTAGGCTATGAAAATTATAATGCAGTTCCACCTCCCTACATAGCAAATTTCATGCCTCCAACACCTGACTTGTCTTTTACTGGTTTAGACGAGTTTATTAATGAGCATGTAGTTGAGAACAGTAAAGCTATGTCTAGTAAAGAAGAGCCTAAGGTAGTTAGGAACAATGATGATGCCCCGTGTATTAAAGAATAGGTGTCAGATGATGAGGAAGAGGATGTGTCTCAGCCTAAAATTGAAAAGAAAACAGATAGGCCTAGTATTGTTAAGAAAGAGTTTGTCAAATCTAAACAACAAGAAAAAACTACTAGGAAAACTGTTAAACAAGTTGAGCAACATAGGCAAAACACTCACAGTCCAAGAGGAAATCAAAGAAATTAGAACCATATGATGTCTCAAAAACTAGGAAGCAATTTTGAGATGTTTAATAAGGCCTGTTATGTGTGTAGAAGCTTTGATCATTTGCAGGTTGATTGCAATTACCATCAAAAACAGTTTCAAAATCAAAGGATGGTAAAACCTGTTTGGAACAATGCTCAAAGGGCGAATCATCAAAACTTTGCTAAAAAGACTCACCCATGTGATAAAAAGAACTTAGTTCCAAGAGCAGTACTAATGAAGTCTGGTTTAGTATCAATTAATACTGGTAGACAAAATATTTCAAAAACAGCAGTATTGGTTAATACTGCTAGACAAGTTAATGCTGCTCACTCAAAAACAAAAGTAAATGCTGCTAGACTAATGTCATATCTTTCTAAAACAGCACATTTAACTGTTAAGAAGCCCATTCATAAGAACACAACATTTAAAAATAGTAATATTAATCAAAGGGTTAATACTGTTAGGGGTAACAAATTTAATACTGCTCGGCCAAAAGCAGTAGTTATTGCTTTTAAGGGAAATAATTTTAATGCTGTTAAGGCCTCAGCTTGTTGGGTTTGGAAACCAAAGCATAAAGTTTTAGACCATGTTTCTAAACATAATTACCCTAAAAAAGTTTGATTATGTTGATGCATAAGGCAGATCCAAGTCAATGATGGCTTGGGTCCAAAAAAAACTGATTTTCTTACCTAATGTGCAAGGCAATCCACAAATGGATTTACAAGATCAAGGAGTAAATGATAGTGGATGCTCAAGGCACATGACAGGGAACATGTCCTATCTTACAGACTATGAAGAGATAGATGGAGAATATGTTGCTTTTGGAGGGAACCCCAAAGGAGGGAAAATCACAGGAAAAGGTACCATGAAAACTGGTAATCTAGATTTTGAAAATGTGTATTTTGTGAGAGAGTTAAAGTTTAATCTCTTTAGTGTCTCACAAATGTGTGATAAAAAGAATAGTGTTCTTTTTAATGACACTAAATGTATTGTTTTATCTCCAAACTTTAAGTTAATTGATGAAAGTCAAGTTTTACTTAGAGTTCCTAGAAAGAACAATATGTATAGTGTTGATTTAAAGAACATAGTTCCTAAAGGAGGTTTAACTTACCTTTTTGAAAAAGCCACATCTGATGAATCTAAACTTTGTCATAAAAGGCTAGGTCATTTAAATTTTAAAACCATGAATAATTTGGTTAAGGGAAATCTTTTAAAAGGTTTACCTTCTAAACTTTTTGAAAATGATCAAACATGTATTGCTTGTCAAAAGGAAAAGCAGCACAAAGCCTCTTGTAAGTCCAAAACATAGAACTCAATCAGTCTCTCCTTTTCATTTTTTTATGGACTTGTTTTGTCTAACCTTTGTAAAAAGCCTCATGAAGAAATGGAATTGCCTGTTATCACAGATGATTACATAGGTTTACTTGTTTTATTTCTAGCAACTAAGGATGAGGGACTAGTGGTATTCTTACGTCCTTTATAAAATGGGATAGGTAATACTGTAGATCACAGGTTAAGGTGATTAGATGTGATAATGGAATGAATAAACTATCAACAGCTAAATGAATAATTTTTGTAGAAAAAAAGGGTATTTTTGAGACAATTTGTGTAGCTAGAACTCCTCAACAAATGGTGTTGAAGCGGCGGAAACTAGGTACTATTAATGGCTGCTAGACTATGCTAGCTTGATTCTAAGTTTCCAATACCTTTTTAGGCAAGAAGCAGTTAATACTGCTAGTATGATGGCAAAAATAGAGTGTTAGTAGTTAAGCCTCATAACAAGACCCTATATGAACTTTTTCATGGTAGAACACCAACTTTAAGTTTTATGAGACCATTTGGGTGTCTTGTTACCATTCTCAATACCATAGATCATTTAGGCAAATTTGATGGTATGGCTGATGAAGGTTTCTTTATTGGATACTCTTTGAATAGTAAAGCCTTTAGAGTATTCAATAATAGAACAAAGATAGTGGAAGAAAACTTGCATATTAGGTTTAGTGAGAGTACACCTAATTTTGTAGGTAGTGGATCAGATTGGCTATTTGATATTGATGCACTAACAAGAATAATGAATTATGAGCCAATTGTTGCAGGTACATAATCTAATTGTTTTACAGGTACAAAAGCAAGTGATAATGCAGGTCAAGCTAGAAAGAAGACATATTCTGTTAAAGATTACATTTTGCTACCATTATGGACTGCTGATCCACCATATTATCAAGATCCAAAGAGTTCTCATGATGATGGATCAAAACCTTCAAGTGATGATGGAAAGAAGGTTGATGAAGATCCAAGAAAATAAAGAGAATGTAATGATCAAGAGAAGGAAGATAATGTTAACAACACTAACAATGTTAATGCTGCTGGCACAAATGAGGTTAATGTTGTTGATGGAAAAACAAGCATTGAACTTCAATTTGATCCAAATATGTCTGCTTTGGAAGATTATAGCACATTTGACTTCTCAAGAGATGATGAAGATGATGGTACAACGGCTGACATGAACAATTTGGATACAACAATCCAAGTCAGTCCTAATCTAACTACAAGAATTCATAAAGATCGTCCTCTTGATCAAGTGATTGGAGATTTGCAATCAGCTACACAAACAAGAAAGATGTTAAAGAATTTAGAGGGATTCATGGTTTGTTATTTTGTACTATTAACAAAAAACCCAAAACCATAAAGACCTTCAAACTGCTTATTTGCTGGCCTTTTTATCACAAGAAGACCCAATAGGTAATTTATTGATTGAAGGATCCAAGCTTGGATAGTGGCTATGCAGGAAGAGCTTCTACTATTCAAGTTACAAGAAGTTCAGATTTGTAGCTTTACTCATGGGAATGACGGGCTTAGTCTTAATGGGTTTTCAGGAATAAAAAAGGATGAAGGGATTTATAGATTAAGATATTAAGCATGATTGGTTGCTCAGGGTAAACACAGAAGACGTGGATGCTATGATGAAGTCTTTTCCCTGTTTGCAAGAATTGAAGCAATTAGGTATTTTTAGCTTATGCTTCATTTAAAGATTTTATGGTGTATCAAATAGATGTAAAAAGTACTTTTCTCTATGGGAAAGATTAAAGAAGGGTGTAGTATGTTACCCCTGGTTTAAAGATCCAGACTTCTTGATAGAGTATACAAGTTTGAAACAGATTGGATGGATACATCAAGCTCCTAGAGCTTGGTATGAAACCTTGTCAAACATCTTGTGGACAATGGGTTTCAAAGAGGGGAAAATTGATAAGCCGTAATCATCAAAGGTAAAAAGGTTCCCCGTCCCTCTATATAGAGGTTAAGTTTATGTGGATGATATCATCTTTGGTTCAACAAAGAAGGAGCTATGCATTACATTTGAGAAGTTGATGCATGAGAAATTTCAAATGAGTTCTATGGGAGAACTTACATTCTTCTTGGGATTACAAGTGAAGCAGAAGAAGGATGGCATATTTATTAGTCAAGATAAATATGTTAAAGAAATTTTAAAGAAATTTGGGTTTATAGAAGTCAAGACTGCAACCACACCAATAAACTCAAAAGCCTCTGCTCAAGGATGAAGATGGTGAAGAAGTGAATGTTCATGTGTATAGGTCAATGATTGGTTCATTGATGTATCTTACATCTTCAAGACCTGACATCGTGTTTGCAGTGTTTGCATATGCTAGATACCAAGTCAATCCAAAGGTTTCACATCTTTATGCTGTGAAAAGGATTTTTAAGTACTTAAAAGGTCAACTAAAATTAGGCCTTTGGTATCCAAAAGATTCTCCTTTTGATTTGGTAGCATACACTGATAGTGATTATGCTGGAGCAAGCTTGGATAGGAAGTCTACAACAGGAGGAAGTGCTGCATCATGAGCCTTGAGGACAAGGCTCGTTTAACGGGGGAAGTCTATAACACCCTGTGTTTTTCAAGTCATTGACGACGTCGATAAATCCACAATGTACCTTTTGTATTGTACGCATTTGCTTCAAATCATAAATGTTAAGCTGAATCGCGTAAGTTAAAAATTAGCGCTCAATGTAAACGGGCATCAAACAATTTAACGTTTACATCAATGATGTATTAAATAATTATTTTGAGAATAATTATGGTCCTTGTTCATTTTATTTTTATCGGATACGTAAGGTGTATACGTTTCGCGATAAATTGCATTTAGGCATACCCGAAACCACAAAAATAATTCTACGCTTCAACAAATATCTACGTTTTTATACAACGATCAAAGTTTATAAAACTTTATGCATATGAGCATACATATACATGTCCTATATAAATGTATATGTACAAAATAACCAAGACCTTACAAGTATACTTTTATATAAAAACTACACTTCACTTTTCTTTATACTTTCACTTTCATTTTAAT
>BQNB010207213.1:0-10493 GCA_026074375.1 Tanacetum coccineum | reverse complement strand
TCTTTGGCTTTCTTTTTGAATATCCGTTCCTGCACAATTCAAATGCAAAACATACAAATACAATGTATCTTTGGTACGTTTTTAGTCATTTAAGTCCGTTTTTAATGGAAAATGGTATGTGTAATTAAGCACATACCAGGTATCATTGTTTTGTGTCATCAAATCAATATAATTCCTAACAATTTTCCCCTATTTGATGATTACAAAATCAACATCTTGATCTTCCATGAATGAAACAATCTTCCCCTTAGATCGAAATCTCTATGCCACCACATTTAATAAGTTGCAAATCATATCTCTGTAATCTTCTTCCCTTTTTTGTAATAATCCAATAGGGGTCTTATGAAGATATGCAACTTGGATCTTTACAACTGTAAACCATATATCACACTACCAATCTAGCCTTCTAATGACTCAAATTACCCACCATTACGCACAATAAAAAAATAAATTTAAGCAGTAGAAACTTAAACTAGCAGTAGTAATAATGACTAGCATTAGTAATGAAAACCTTCCCCTCAAGTGTTGAATGAATATATCCTGATGGTTAAACACTTTGTCAATAAGCTTCCCCTGAAACCAATATGTTAACCATCTCTTGAATCTCAAATTCTGTAGGCTTTTTGTAATGATTACTGATAGAGAAAACTCAGTATAACAAGCTTGATGTAGAAGTAGAATAACCCAAACTTGTGTCTTATGTCTTGTACTATCCACGTGACTCCAAACTCATACGTAATTCCATGAAGTATAAGTAGACCTCAATCTCTTGACAAAATCCTCATCTATAATGAGACACTGAGCACTACAACGTAACTCCTTTAAGTGATCGCAAATGTGCGCATTGAGCACCATAAGAGAAATCACACATTGCTAGATTTTTCAAGTCTTCATCAACACCGTATAAGCACGAACAAGTTATCTTTAAACGTTGCTAGCCGTTTAAGATATGATAAGAACACGCATCTATGAAACTCTACTTCAACTCCAAATAAGTGATAAACAATCTTCTTCGTAACCAATTAATCCAATTAATCCAAAAATGCAAGCCTTTTAAACGTTTAAGAACATTTAAACCAAAGCCGTGTGTCATTTTGTTATATCGGAGATATCCCACACTGCCTTGTCTGATATCGGATGAAACTGGCATTTGAAACTGTTTTAACTTTCTAACAGTTTTAACTTAATACTGTTGTAACTTAATACTATCGTACTGATAATCTTAAAAATAGTATTAACATACCAGCTTGAATAACCAACTTATACAAATAACACCCTCATGATTTGACATCAGTTATGAACACTTGATCATAATTCAAAGAACTCTATCTAGAAGTACTAGAATACATTAAAAGAATCATGAGTTTGTAACCATACCAGAACCTAAGTTGGCTAGATCGAATCACCATTTCAAAATCTCTTTAGGGACGAACAAACATCAAAAAGCAACTATAATATCTTCATCGAGTAAACCCTAAACATGTGTTCGATCCCAAGCAGTTGTAACTGCTAATACTAGCTGCATTAATTCACATTCCTTGGCAGCACTAATCCATAACGAGCAGCATAAACTATCAACTGGCAGCATTAAGTTTTATGACAGCACAAACTTCCTTTAGCAGTAATAACGAATACACTTGGTTCGAATTCAAGCAGTATTAATAAACGTGAAGCAACTTTAATAATCGTTGGCAGTACTAACCTTCTGTGAACAAGTAACCTCAGTCGAATAATCTTTGTCTACCAGTAGGGTGACATTGTAACAAAGTAACTTCAGTCGACTTCTTTTTAAACCACCATTATAGTTACTTTAAACTAGTAAGCCTTGACGACATTCACGAATCATAAAACTCCTTCACATGATCTTCTGCTAGCCCTTGAAGTTCAAGATAATTAAAGCATGAACCCTTACAGCTAGGGTTTAGTTCCATATGTACGAACATCAATTAAGGTTTATCAAGACAACTTGTAAATTATCAAGACAATTCGTCAATTAGGGTTTATCTTGCAATCTTCTTGCTGATGTGCTTCCCCTAAATGATTCACACATCCATGTCTTAGGGTTTTCATAATAACACGACTTAGGGTTTTGAAACACCCTTTATGTCAACAATCTGCTGCTTCTTTATAACTTCATCAAATTAGGGTTTTGAAACACCCTAATTTACATTCATTCACGCCATTACCTGTTGCTTCTTCTTTTCCTTGTCTCCAAAAATCGATCACAGCAACCTTCTTTCTTCATACTTCATTCACAACGACTGTTAAAGGTTCTTTTCATAGAATAAGCTCCAAAGAACCCTTGAATTTATGTAACCAAGAATCATAAACAGCAACCTTCTTGTTGTCACGAACCAATCAACAACAATTCTTCCTTTACAAAATTAGGGTTTTGTAAGAAACCCTTATATTCACCAAAATCATCTTGTACCAAAGGATCCAGAAACACAACACAAAAAAAACCTTGTGATCCTAGATATCACGAGCCACCAGGCTCTGATACCACCTGATAGAACCTATAGAACGTGATAGGTTCTAGATCGTTTAAGCTCTAGATTGTTTAGATCTAATCTAGGATGAATAATAACAAAGGTGGAATAATCAAATAAAGATTCATTGTTATTAAACAAGGTTTTACATTCATACATTCACTCCTAGCCCCAATTCTATATGATCAGTATATAGAACGGTTACAATCTAACAGGGTTCAAGGAAACCTTAATACCTTAGGGCTACACTAACACAACTAGATGTCTACATCTTTACTCTTTGTGTACACATACATTTTTCACACACATGGATGCTAAAAACTATGTCTATGGATTTCTTTATATAATAGAGTCCATAAGACCTTACAAGGAAAACTAATTGTATTAGGAAACTAAATCTTCCTAATCTTTATCTTCATATCTTTGACAAAATCTTCTAAAATCTTCATGTACTCCTACATCTTGTAGAATTCCATAATGTCGACTTTGATCCTTTTATGTTCCTTTTATTTCATTCTTGTTTCATTATTTTGTATCATTGTTTTGTATCATCAAATCAATATAATTCCCAACAACTACATATTCACATTATACACAAGATAAGATTTTAAGATTGGACCTGACGATTAAACGATATGCGTTATCAGTTTATAGTCCATCTCGAGTTCTTAAGCACCAACCAATCTTTTTAGCTCGACTATAAATGATCCTTCTTTCACGCATCTGCTTATCAATTAGCTCGACTATAAGTGCTAACCTCTTTTTGTCAATAGCGGTCCACTTTCTCTTTTCCATCTCCTTGTTGTACCCCAAGTCAAAATCGAGTACTCTATGATGAAGCTCATCTCGAACTTGTATAGCTCATCAGCCCGCATCACTAATTTTTGTTTGACCAAGTCTTCATAGATAACCCCTGGTAGTTTGTGAGAAGGAGTGTAGAGTTCTTTGAATTCTATTTCTGGAACGGTTTGTTGAGGTGGAGTGATGTTAAGTTTCGTCTGGTAACTCTCTACACCAAGCTGTAAATCCTCGACCAGTTTCTTGATGATGAGACTTCTTGTGAACATACGAAGAGCCACAATAAAGTCAACAATATCATTGTCGGTGAGATGGAATAGCTTGTGTTGAACAACAAGAAGTAGCATGTCTTCAATGTCATTCATGTGTAGACAACGAAGTCACCTTCTTTAAACTTGTATAATTGACGATCAACTCTTTTTACTACAATCTCCTCCAAATGACCATGTCTATGTAGTTTCTTGACACTAACAATCTTTACCCCCATAATTTTCTTAGTAGAGTACACATTATGCTTGGAGAACTTTTTCAGCTGAGATCTATGCCATAGCTTACGCCCTTCACCCTAATGTTTGATCCCTTTCAATGCATCTTTGTCATACCCTACTTTGGTAGGACTCCAAAGCGTAGGAACCATGTCTTCAATCCCTTCAATCTCATACCGAGCTGCTTTGGTCTTCGTGATCGACGTAGTATACGTCCTTTCCGGATCAGAAGATTTCAGATACTCCAGGTCATTGTTGAAGAAGTAATCAGCAGCAACGGTTAGATGACCTGGGTGACCTTGCAGAGGAAGAGGTTTGGACAGATCAAAGGGGTAACGATCTCCTTCAGGATTATTCCAATCAAGCCTGTCTGTTAATGCATTGAAACACTCTTGGAAGTGGTACTCTAATTCGATACTGCTAGAACACGTGCCTTTTAACAGATTATAGGCAGGTCCTAACAAGATATCTTGAGTAAGATTATCAATTTTGAGTCGATTCAACACATACTTGGAGAAGTCAATCGGAGTGGCCATGAGGTCGTTGAATGTGAGAGGATCCTTTGTAGCAGAGACCATTTGATTGAACCAAGGCTGTTCGGGTTGATCAAGTACAACCTGACGCTTGTTCCATTCCGGATCAGGAGTATGAGGCCTTGGAGGTTGCGTGAACCATTCGGGATTCGGAGTCTTGGCTGTCTTGGGTTCAGAAGCATCTTGTGGTTGTTTATCATCATGAACCACATCATCACCCGTATCATCCATAACCACCTCAGCGCTAGGTTCTTCAACTGGTTCCTTTTTTGAAGCAGACTTCTAGTTTTGAAGCCTTTAGATGGAGCTTTACCTTTAGGGGTTTCTGTAACAACCGGCAATTTTCGAAATTTTAAATTTCTACTTTACTCTTTGACTTTTTGGGTCGGACTTGACTTTTTGACTTTTTGACCTTTTACGGTCACATAATAACGACAACCGCGTAGCCGGTAAATTTTTGACATTTATTATTACTCGTCTCTTATTTACATGTTTATTTTTCCAACTTATTTGAAACGAAAACGAGAAGACATCTCGCAAATTTTGAAAACCGCGTACAACGCGTACCGATACGAAAATAATTTCATTATATTAAATTATCAGTTTTTATTAAGTAAAAGTATTTAATATATTATATACTTTAACAAATGCCCATACTTATACATAATACCCAAAATTAATTTATTGTCTACCTATCAAAACTCTTTACAACCGGCCCTATTTTCTTGATAAGTTAGTGAAGGATAGATATTTATGCAAATGAAACACATTATACAACGGATAACCCTCTAGTAGCCACCAACATGATTTTGGCTCCCTTTTCTTAACCACTATTACACGGCAACATACATGTGCAATCTTAAGTCTTGTCCTAGTTGGTCCTAGTATTAAACTATTCTTACACTTAAACTTTGATAAGTCAAAACAAGTTCACATGCTCTTGTCCCTTCCTGATCCTTGGCCGGCCTATACACCTTACAAACACACTTTACCCCTTTTGTTCTTACATTGACTTGTGACTATAAAAGCCTTAGTCAAATTTACCTTAATTGTTTCTACAAGACCAAGCCGTCATGCAAGATGGAGGTAGTGTTTTCTCACAGCAAGAGAAAACCATCATCTCCCTCTCTTTTCTCTCATCTCGCGGCAGCAACAAGAGCACCCAAACTAGGGTTAGAACTTGGTTGGGTTTTGGGTTCATTTGTACGTATACATATGGGTTTTCGGTTTCGATGATGTTCGTATCCGTGTTCATGTTCGATTTTTCGTGTTTCATGAATATGCATGGTGCATGGAACACGTTGACATTCAAGGCTGGGTTGAGTTTTGATGTGTGTTCGTATAAAAGGAAGTGAGTGTTCGCGATCTTGTTCGTAATCGTTCAAGTCAAGTTGGCATCCGCAAGAACTGATTTTTCACAACATCTTCAGTTAACACGCAAACCACTTGGTGTCGCATGTTCATATTTGGAATTCCTATTCGGTTTGAATATGACCTATCCGTGTTCATGTTGTAAGAAGTTTTTGTTGCGTTCTAGTTTCCGGTTCATGCATGTTTGAGTTGTTCTTGCTCGTGAGCATGCAAAACGCATGGAAACATATGGTTTCATTGCGGTCGCCTTCTCTGATGAAGTTCGCTTTTTACCACGTGGGTTGTACGGATCTCCGACAAGGTTAGGTCACGACCAAAATGTTATTGTTACTAAGTTCATTTTGTTGTATGGTTATTTCGTCTCTCAACACACATACAAGAATACAATAGGTCATGGTTGATTCATCAGAGATAAGCGTTTACCGGCGAGAGAGTGTATGGATTCAAGGCGAAGTGGGTTTCGACGGTTTTGCTCTCACTGTGTTGGATAGCGTTGAGGTAACTAATCTTACCTATTATAGAGAGGGTTAAGAATTGAGTAGGTTCGTACATCATGGTCGTAGACGAGATGGAAATGACTGTCCATGTTTTAAACAAAGAAGATGATAGGTTGGTTAGTACATTTCTATTAAATTGATATTATTAATAAATAGTAAACAAAATAATACTCGTACATATGAAAAACAACAAATTCGTTCGTATGCGTACTGACATGCACGTTATGATTTGTTCATTTGAACTAATTTACAAGACAACCCCTCCTAGCTTTGATAATTGACATAAATGGTCCCTGAAAGTGACTAGTTGACAATAAAGACCCTTTAAGCATGTAAGATATTAAAATGATTAATTGATTCTTTAAGTTTATACTTATGAGTGACCTATCCAAGTATGTCTAGCAACATAATTAGACTAATATTGTTTCGAGCTTAAAATAAATATGGTAACCGTAGTAAGTTACGATACTAGTCTTTTGTAGAAATAGTTAAAGACCAACACGTGAGTATAAAAACCATTGAAAACGGATAAATAACAAAGAGTCTATGCCATTTTTTTATATAATCGACGAAACTTAATTTTTATAAAAATGTCAAAAGCTAAAGTTTAGTAAAAAAAAGTATAAAACGAGCTATTTGGAGTCGAGATTAAGTGTTTTAGTGTACGTATCGTGTAATAAGGAAAATATATTTTTGGTAAGTCACTTAGCAAAATTTAATACACTAAACTGTTGGGAGAGAATATTAGATCGAGTAAGTTACTATTTTTCTATAGTTGGTCAAAAATGGAATTCTTTTTTTGTTAAAGTGTTAAAACTTGGTAAATTATATATATGACTTTTATAAAAGTCGCACATTGATCTATAAAAATTAATATAAACTTATAAATAACACATATGCATTTTTGCATGATTATATTGCTTGCTTCTAAACCGTACCATCATTTATTAGGTCGCGTATAAGCCTTTTGCGTCGTTCCTGCGCTTGCTGATTATCTGAGACCGACTACTAAACGTGTCGTTTGAAAAGATACAGTGGATTAACAAAATACGTGTTTGTACATATAGCTTCAGGCTTCAAAATTGTTAACAATATAGTAGATTCTGAGTTTATACAATTGTCCCCAAAGTGTATTAAGACCCAAATCTTAAAGTATTGACTCTTCAGTTATGACTGTTTTCCCAATGTATCATCGCACCTCGTGCCTTATTGACGAAAAACAGGCTTAAAACGTCAACAATATAAGTTGGTGAAGATTCATTGGGTTTAATGTCTAAATCGAGTGTTAGGACACGCAAGGATTTCTAAGTGTATGATTAAGACACACAAATGCACTCTCCGTCATAGAAAGAAGTAATTACGTTTTCCTAAGCGTCATGACACCGAAGGCTCGACACCATAATGGACTGCAGTAATATAAAATTTTGCCAGACAGTGTCCGGAGGATGTGCTACCCGCCAAGCATCCCAGATTCGAGCAGGGTATGCGTTTCGTTCCCAGTGATTAGTAGTCACCACGAACGGGATTGGTCAAATCCCCTATTAGATCTTTCCTAGAACATGCGGCCTAACGCAGAGTACATTCCCTAATCACATCTGTGCAATTACAGTGCAATGATCATATGGTGATCATAATGGGTATATAGTACCAACAAAATGTCGCTCCTCGGGCAAACACGAAAAATCAATGTGAGTATAAAATGTACTACTAGCGTCGTCAGTTTGTAAAACTGAAGCCTGTTCTCACCGCCAGGGATGTAAGTATTTTAAATAATGTGTAACGCATGGGCTAGGAACTCACTTAGCGGTAGTTCTCTGAATGATAAAACACAATTTCCAAGTGAAGCTGTGGATCACTACACCGTTAAGTACTAAGTAAGTACGGTCAAGTCTTAGTTTACACATTTAAGCTAACGACTCATTGTATAAACTAAATTCCATTTTAAGTTTATATATACCGTTATCACTTGTGTGGTGGTGCACAAGATTATTGTATTTATAATTCCGATGGTTCTCGAGAAACGTGAAATCGTTATTAATAAATATACTTATTTATTAACTTGTTATTAAACCCGTTCAATGTTCGAATATCTTAATGTCCGACTGATTCGTTAAGTGTTTCGTTAATTCACTTTTGTTCACTAACATACCCTTGGGTTTTTAGTTGTTACACTTTAGTCCCTAGGTTTATAAATATACACTTTTATATTTTAAACCTTTTAGTTTCAAAAAATAACATAATTAGTCCCTTAAGTTTACAAAAATGTAGTTTAGGTCCTTATAATTACACTTAGATCCCTAAGTTTCAGAATGTTGCAAGAACAGTCCCTAGAGTTATTAAAATACGAAAAATGACAATTTTAATCCCTTAGGTTTCGAATTTGACACTTTTAGTCCCTCGATTTGCGAAAATAGTATATAAGCTCCAAATAAACTTCGACAAGTGTCATTTCTCTTTATTAAGCTCATTTAAGTTATAGAAGTTGCTTCGGCTTAAAAATAAGCTTATCGGGCTTATTTTTGGCTTAACGGGCCTTATTGGGCCCGTTAAGGTCCGTCGAGCATTTTAATGATCCGTTATAGTTTTAATAGGTCCAAAAGTCGTTAATAAGCTCATGTTGGTCGGTTAAGCTTAAAATAAGCTCGGGGAGCTTATTATGGCTTATTTCGAACTTATTGGGCCCGTAAGCCTAATAACTTAACTCGATACACCCCTTAGAGTTGTTAAGCTTTACTAGTTCATTCTTCAACTTGTATTAAGCCCGAACAAGCTGTTTTTATTTCAGCTTATTCCAATTAAGCTAATAAGCTAATAAGTATTTCTGTTGGGCCGGTCTTGGGCCCGTTAAGGGTTTTTGAGTGTTTCGTTGGGTCCATTAGGGTCCGTTAAGCACATTAAGTTCCAATAAGCACTTAGGAGGTCAGTTTGCTTATTTAGCTTATTCGATAAGCTAATAAGCCTATCGTTGGGCCTACTGGGCTTGATAGAAACCCGGTAAGGGTTCTAGTGGTTTGGTCTTAATTCTCTTGGGTCCAATAACGTTTCCTAGGAATTTTATAAGACTTATGGGTTGTTTAAGCTTCCCAATAAGCTGTGGGAGCTTATTCGTGGCGCATGGCCATTTGTGGACTCGGTAATGAACAATTCGGCCCACTTAGGTTCGCGAAGCATGCCGAAGGGTTTATTTAGGTCCTTAAGTTCATATTAAGCTCATTAAGCCGTGTAAGCACACGAATAAGCTGTTTAGGCTTATTGTGGCTTATGAGCTTGCATTGGGCTCGCGTTGGGCTCGGTGGTCCATGACTACTTCGTTTCTATTCCCTTTCATTTAGAAAACGGTTTAAAAGGGCTCGACACCAAGATTAGCTTTCGTTTGACATTTTTAGACGTGGACACGACACATGCAAACGTCCTACATTCATTATAGTTCGTTCCTAATTCGAACTAACGTACCACATGAAAATGTTTACGTGAATAACTTGTTAAATTCGATTAAGACTTCATGTTACCACTTAGGAGTTTTCCTTAGCTTGTTTTAAGTGTAAATCTAAGTCTTTTTACGCACAAATCGTTTTCTAGGCACCACACGACTTGCATTATTCGATGTCTATACAAAATTAAACGATATTCGACATATAAATGAAACATACGCGACATATATAACTAGTCTTATATTAAATCGACATAAGTAGAATCATTTAGACTTACAAGGGTCCTAGCTTTGTAGTTGACAAGTCTTGGACGTGTAGAGTGCTAATCCGATGTATACCCGATCGACTTAACCCAATGTACGCCAACCCTCACTTCGTGCACTTCCTTATACACTTGTATAGGACCCTTCGTGTCGTTTGTAGGTTCGAACAAGGTGATGAGGGTGTTCGTCGTGGTTTATGACCCGAATAAGGGAGAGAGTGAATGCTTTAAGTGTTTATGAGTTAGAGAAGGGTTTAAGTGTATGTGTGAGAGTATATTTATAGGAAATAAGCTAGTTACATTCTCTTAGTTCTAAACATAACCAAACCGTGCCCTTAGGAAGTGGTTTTGTGAAGTTTTAGTTAGCCACACATAGTATTTAGCTAAACCACTAAGTACATGCATTAATGAGCTAAAGATGTACAAGATTTTTACTTAGCTAGGAAATCTTATGGGTTTGTGACTTGATCCTTGGTTATCCGCGGCATCAAGAGAGGAAAAGGAGAGAAGTGAGTATTATCCCTTGGATAATTAACTAGTAGGAGGCATTAGGACACTACATTAATTAACTCTTGTATGTACTAGTACTTTTAAGATTCATTAGGAAGATTGTGCTAGCTAATGTAT
>BQNB010207209.1:0-10493 GCA_026074375.1 Tanacetum coccineum | reverse complement strand
TTATTACATTAAATTAATTGTGAAATTATTTGTAGAGAAAAAAAGCTGAAATAACGGTAAGAAATATGGTCTTGAAATCTTTTTATTATACCAAGTCTAACACTCACGTAAAGTAGTGATGGAGTGATAGTTTTAATTTTTATTGGTTCATGGCGATGCCTTTGTTCAACAAATAAACAAAACATGAAAAAAATAAAAACACACACACGTTTCAATATACGTTTATTTGTTTAATATATAATTACACGTCAAACAAAGAGAATTATATAAGTTTCGGTATTTATTGCACGTAAAACTAAACAAAATTAAAATAGTATTTTTATATCTAGCGATCGCACAATAAATATTAGGGTTTTAGCTTAAAATAGACAAGTACTTTTCCCAATGTACCCATCTGGTACGTGTACTAAATTTATTATTCATATGGTACCTAAACTTTACATTTTGTGTCAATATGATACCATTATTATCGGCTACTGTTAAAACCGGCTGTGATTTTAGGAAAGAAATTTTATTTTAATTTTTTAAATATTTTTTTATATTATTTCGTAAAAAAATATAACTTTTTTTACAAAATTAAAAAAAAATTCACACTTTTTTAGATCTTAATTTTATAAACAAATTTAAATTTTTTTCATACTTTTTAAATTTTAAAAAAAAATAAATTATTATTAGTAAAAAAAATAATTTTTTTACAACTTTTTTTAAAACAAAATCGCACTTTTTAAAATCTTAATTTAAAAAAAATAATTTTTTAAAAAATAATCAATTTTTTTTCTTACGGATTTATTTTTTAAAGTTAAGAAAATTTTAAAAAATTAAAACATTTTTACTGTTTTCTTTGAAAAAATAAAATCATTTTTTTTTTCTAAATTTAAAAAATTAAAACAGTTTTTTAAAGTTAAGAAAAATCTAAAATATAAAAAAACTAAACGTTTTCCTTTGAAAAAAATAAAAAATTTCAAAAAATTTTAAATGATTTTATACATTTTTACGTTTTAAAATGTACGAAATTTTTTCTAAAAACTTTTGCAAAAAAATTGTAAATTTTTTCACGAATAATAACGTAAAAAAGTATTTTTTTTTTTAGTTGGGTGTCACGTAAGCGCTTAGACTGTTAAACAGGTGGAAAAATCGATATACGTACCATATTGATTACTTTAGTACTTTATTAAATTCCACCTGTTTCATTTAGAAAAATACATGTCTATTTTAAGACAAAACCCCTAAATTTTATATAAGTCGATGGGATAAGTTTGGAGTAGTCAATCCATTGCCACTTTGATTACTTTAGTATTAAATTTGGCTTGAATTTTGATACCAAAATACATAAGACACTTGTCACACAATATAATGCCTAACATGGCTGTAAACGAACCGGACGAATACGAACGGAGCTTTATTCATGTTCGTTCATTTAATTTTAACCGGAAAATAAACAGACACGAACGTTTAAACGGACGAATTTTCTTGTTCATGTTCGTTTATTAAGAAAATGAGTTGTTCATGTTCGTTTATGATCGTTCATTAAGAAACTAAACGAACTTTAAACGAACACAAACGATCGAACATAAATGAACGTAGAAAAAAACATAAAATATTATCAAATTATGCATGATATTATGTTTTATAAGTGTTGTTAAACATACCAGATTTAAAAGTATACAATTAAAATATATGATATACGAACATAAACGAACGCTAATAAACGCTTAATCGGACGTTCATGAACATAAACGAACGAACGTGACTTGTGTTCATGTTCGTTCATTTAACTAAACGAATGTAAAATAATGTTCATGTTCGTTCATTTAATAAATAAACGAACATGAACGAACTTTTTACCGAACGGTTCATGAAATGTTCACTGAACGTTCAGTTCGTTTACAGCACTAATGCCTAATGGGAATAAGTGTGGAACGGAAATATCTCGAATGGGAATATCCATCCCGAGCGACATTCGGTGGCGACACTCGTCGGTGCCCCACATTTTTCAGTCAAACAATTAAGTGCCACGGTGGAAGGTATTCTCGGGCGACATGTCGCCCAGGATACGAAAATTAATTAATTTATTAGTCATAATCCCGGGCGACATTTCGCCCGGGAAAGATTTAAATATATATTTTAACAAATATTTATTTCAACGAATCCCGTGCGACATGTCGCCCGGGAATAGTTTTTGAATATATTTTTTTAAGATTCCCGGGCGACATGTCGCCCGGGATAGATTTAACAAATATTTATTTAAACTAATCCCGGGCGACATGTCGAGCCCGGAAAAGTCTGCTGCAACATTTTTTTTTTTGCCGCCTGCACAGCATGGCGATTTCATATTTTTTTTCCGAATTTTTCCGAAAAAAACTACCAAAACCTCAAATAAACACAATAAAAATCTACAGCATTTGATATAATAAAGGCTAAATACGTTCAAAACATCCAATACAACACAATAATAATTTACAAAACGGTGACGAATCACAAGACCCTCCTACCTTTATATCCCGCTAAGATACAAGTCAATATTCAAATTAATTAACCCATGTTCTAGAACGTACGAGGGAAAACAAATATTCACATAAGGGTCGCCAATAATACTTCAAGACACAAAATAGCATATACTTACCATCCAAAATCCCCTAACTTATCGTCCTCATCCTCGCACTGCAGTCACTCATCATCTCCTTGGCTCATCCAATCCCCGCACCCGCCACTCCCGGCTGCCACCATGTTACCGTACTCTTGTTTGTTACTTCAAATTGATTACGTCATCTGAGAAAAACTTAGTTTCGTTCAACCCTAAATAACCTCATGACATGTTCACCTTGCTTCGTGAACTGGCTTACGTCCCCCACTTTTTTAGTCAGCGATATCGGTGGATTGCGTGCTTTTGAGATGAGGAGGAATGATCGTCTCCATGTCCGGGCAAAACCCGACCAACACCGGGAATGATTACCCCCGCTAAACTGCTTGTCCCCGCGAATCATGGAATGATCTCCATCCTCATTGTAGGAGCGCCACCAAAATCATGATAGCTCCGTGGGGTGTGTTGGAGTCGCTAACCCAGTAAGCCTCAGCCATCTCTCCCTATTGTAAGTCACAAAAAAAAAAAAAAAAAACAACAAGATAATTAATAATATTAGTTTCGGGTCACTATATAATTTCAGTCGTCAAAATCATTATAGTGCGTGGATTTTGGAACAAAACTTTACATAAAGATAAGCTTTGTCCACGGGGTTCAATGAATACGCCGACGCATAACCCCCACCCGAGGGATAATATTGAGTCGGAGGGATAAGGAAGTGAGTTGTGTGATGCGGGAGTGCGGGCGGCGGTACTCGTTCTGCTGTAGGAAGGCTAGGCGGTGTGGGGGGTCGTAGGGGCGCGCGGAATCGTGGTGTATGTGAAGTCTAGTCTCTATAGTTTGTGATACAGTCCTCTGTTGATTTATATTTTATTGAGTGAGAAAACTAATATATAATAACGACTAATATCACAACACTTAACCGAGGAGTGTTGGTTTAGCGTTTAATTTTATATATTCTAGTATATATATATAAATATATATATATATATAATAATATATATATAACTAGTATATATATATTATAAAAATGCATGAAAAATAATTATAATATTTATTACATGCCTATCTCGGAGGGCTAGCAATAGACCGGGACTCCCTGTCGCAAACGACCTTGGCTCTTTGCCCGTATTGTTTATTTTGGGCAGCCCGGGCAAAGGTTTCTTGGGATCATTCAAAAAGCAAGCTTGCGCATCCCACTATACCTCAGAAATGGTGCGAGCGGGACGTCCGCGTCTGAGGCGCCTCCAGGTCTATAAGTCCCTTCCTCTTCGACCCCAATATCTTTCTTTTAGAATCCGCCTTCTTGCCAATGTAGATCTTTTTGCATGAGTGCATAGCTCGAGGCATGCAGATGCCCGCATAGCGATTTGAGTGGCCAGCCGGTCGGAAAATCCAATTGGGGACGCAAAGACAAACTGAGTCCTGGCAATCATAGCCAACAAAGACTAGAGGTTAGAATATACTTTATATATTTATCTAAAATTTGGTTATTTATTTATATGATATAAATAAATAAACAAATTTAGATAAATATACACAATTAAATAGATGAACACGATAATGAAATAAACATAAAAGGATAATGAAATAACTTACCCCAATCTTTGCCACGACCCCCGCCTTCCGCTCCGGCGACATTTGGCGCCAAGAAGGGTAGTGCAAGGGCAACTCCCTAACGAGCTCCCCGAGGTAGTTGGCCCAATGAGCCGCATGGTCACCGAGAGGCATGAGGGTCTCTCGGTCGTTAACCTCAAACCGGATCGGGACGGGGCCACTCTTATCCGTGATGGCCTTTAACCCGAGGTTCCGGGTCTCCTGGCGGGTATGCGGCCTGCCCGCTCTCCTGCCACCCAAATTGGGCTTTCGGGTGCCCTTACCTGCAAAATCAAGTGAGTGACAAAGTCATAAAAATTCAAGGCAAGCAAATTCAATGTATCAAGTTTATGCTTGTATTACAATAATCTAGAAATTCTTACCTCGGTTGCCTAAGCAACCCCCACAGCCGGTGGGTACCTGATATGGAGGGGGACGATCATCACCTCCACCGTCACCGCCGTGACCCCGTGCGACATCAGCTGACATCTGTACATGTAGCATTAGGATAACATATAGAAATTTATGAACAAAATAATAAAAGCATGCACACATCCAAATGCATATACATCCAAATAAATATACACATTAGAACAATCCATAACAGTTTCATTCATTCATTAATTCAAAATAAGCGTCTTTTACAAGTTACAACTAAAGATCAATCTTCTTCTTCACTAGAATAAACAACATTTACACCATCATCAATATCAAGGTTGACGAGGTCTTCATCATCAGAATCTGCTAAATCATGAGGAATGGGGTCTTCCTCATTCAAAAAGCAGTCCCAAACAAGGGACTTTCCGAAATTAATTTCTAATAAATTAATTTCGGACGGGTTTTCTATAGGATGATTAAAATCAGACGGGGATTTTCCAAAATTAATCACTAAAATCCTAAAACATTCTTAAAGGGTTCAATAAAATAAATACCTAAACGCATATTCATTTATATCAAATAAAAAAATACATTTATATAAAATAAGCTGTCAAGGAGTGTTTGGATTTGCATTTTACAGTGTCAAGGAGTGTTTGGATTTGCATTTTACACAAACTAATAACTATAAACATTCCCCGACGACATGTCGCCGGGGATACCAAAAGGATAAAAAAAAGTTACAATATACCTTCTGCTTTCGACTCAGCTCGTTCTGGCCCCTCGGCTCGTTCTCGGCTCTCGGACTCGGAGATGCTACTGTGTCACTGTCACTGTCTAAAAAAAAATTAACACAATTTATAATTAACAACTTATTCTAGCATCTTATTAAACTTCCATAACCAATCTTTATTATACTTAAACAAAATTAAAAAAAAAACATACGCGTGTTCTATAACAAATAAATTCAAACACCGCCAACAATTAGAGGGTTAGAAAAGAAGTAGAAGAATCATAATTTAGAGGGTTTAGAAAAGAATTATGGTTTAGAGGAGGAGGAGTTGGTGGCGATAATGTGCTCGTGTGCTCGTGTGGAACACAAAATATGATGTCGTTATTTTTTTATAGTTAAATACACACAATAAATCTAAGTTCACCTGCTCCCAAACCGCCGGGGAAATCTTCTTTCATGTCCTTTGTTAGGAATTCACTGAAAAATGTTTCATGAGTTAGAATAAGTCCGTCAAAAAAGATAAGTTTAAGAAAAAAGAAGTTTCAAAATAAAAACACGTACATCTAAACTTGCCAGGTAACGTGTCGATTCAGTACTGTTGTGAAGTACAACATAACACTTCTTCAACTCTTGGGCATCAAACCGAATAACCAACCGTAAACTAATCGATTTACATAGTGATCAGAACACCTGAAACTGAAACGTTGGGGGAGGGGGATCCACATTACAGTCGGGACGATTAAATTTCGTGGTAACATCTCAAAAATAATGAGAACTAAAAGTCAATGCTTCTTCTGCAACATAACCCTCCGCAATCGAACCTTTCGGCTTAGCTTTATTTCGTACATAACCTTTTAGCTTCTTCATGAATCTTAAAAGCGGAAACATCCACCAGAGGCGAATAGGCCCGCCTTCAAGAGCCTCTAGAGGTAAATGGATAACCAAGTGAATCATAATGTCAAAGAAAGCATGAGGATATATGAGCTCGAGATTGCATAGAATATCGACCACCTTGCTCTGAGCTTTCAACATGTCATCCTCCATCAAAGTTGCAGAGCAGATTTGCTTAAAGAATGAACATAGCTCGATTATTGGTTTTGCAACCTCATCGGGCAAGTATTGCTGAAGTCCGTAAGGAAGTAAACGTTGCATCATTATATGACAGTCATGAGACTTCAGGCCCGTTATATTGGTATCATTATCGGTCACTTTGTGCTTGAAGTTGGATCCGAACCCATCTGGTAGTTTAACTCCTTTGATGAACTGACAAAACTTTTTTCTGTTCTCTGGTGAGAAAGAATACGCAGCCTGAGGCTTCGAGCACTTCCCGTTTTTGGTTTGGCCAAGCCACAAGCCACTTCGAATGCCTAACTTTTTCAAGTCTTGTCTTGCCTTAGCGGTGTCTTTAGATTTGTCATTCATTAACAAAGTGTTCAAGATGGCCTCCAACACATTTTTTTCGATATGCATGATGTCTAAATTGTGTTTTAGTGTAAGAAAAGACCAATACTCAAGCTCGTAAAAAATAGATCGTTTAGTCCAGTTCAGCTCGACAAGAACATTGCGTTTTATCTTCACACCCCCATAACTCGGATGTTTACCCTTCACACGCGTGGGCAATCTAGCAAGTTGAGCCTGGATTTGATCCCGGTCGAATTTTCTAGGAGGATCTACAATAGACGTACAGCGATGAGTCCAATGTTGTTATCGTGTGCATTAGACGTTCAAACGTATGAAGTCTAAACCGTTTATACTTGTGCAATTAGTTCGTTCAACCGGATAGAGTCAACGTGTTAACTTTGTACATTAGACGTTCAATCTGATGACTCCGGTGTGTTTCGTGACATTAGACGTTCAGCTATGAGTCATGATTATCGTTAGACGTTCAATGTATGAGATCAATTGTTATATCGATGTGCAATAGACGGACGTTAAACGTATGAGTCAATGTGTTATCGTTGTACATTAACGTTCAACGTATGATCAATGTTGTTATCGTTGTACATAAGACGTTCAGTGATGAGTCAATGTGTTATCTGTTCATATAGACGTTCAACCGAAGTGAGTCAATGTTTTATCGGTGTACATAAACGTTCAAAACGATGATCTATATGTTATTGTTGTACATTAGACGTTCAATCGTATGAATCAATGTATTATCTTGTGCATTAAACGTTCAACGTATGAGCCAAGTTTATCGTATGTGCAATTAGACGTAAAAACGGATGAGTCCATATGTTATCGTTGTACTTAGACGCTCAAACGGATGAACACGTGTGTTGTAGTTGTACATTAGACTGTTCAACGTACGAAGTCAATGTGATTATCGCTGTGCATTAGACCTTCAACGTATGAGTCAAGTGTTATCGTTGTGCATTTTAAAGAACGTTCAACGTAAGAGTCAATGTGTTATCGTTGACATTAAACTATCAACGGATGAGTCGATATGTTATTGTTGTACATTAGACGTTCAACGGATGAGTCAATGTGTTATCGTTGTACAATAGACGTTCAACGGAAGGATCGGTGAGTTGTCATTGTACATTAGACGTTCAACGACGAGTCAAAGTTTAAACGATGTGCATCTAGACGTTTCAACGTAAGATTCAATGTGGTTTATCGTTAGGCATGTAGACGTCCAACGTATGAGTCAATGTGTTATCGTTTTACATTAAACCGTTCAACGGATGAGTCGAATATGTGATTGTAGTACATTAGACGTTCAACGAGACTGATATGACGTTCGTTTGTACATTAAGACCGATCATTCAACGGATGAATCGTGTGTTACGTTGTGCATTAGACGTTCAACGTATGAGCCAATGTGTATATCCGTTAGTGCATTAAGACGTATAAGACGGAATGAGTCAATGTGTTAATCGTTGTAAAATAGACGTCAACGATGACTTCGGTGTGTTGTCGTTTACATTATACTCTCAACGTAACGAGTCAAGAGTTATCGATGTGCATTAGAACATCAACGTATAGTCAATTGTTATCGTTTTCATTAGAAGACGTATCAACATGATGAGTCCAATGTGTTATCGTTGTGCATTAGTACGTTCAACGGACGAGTCGATATGTATGGATATACCCCGCCAAATATCCCGCCAAATTCTCCCTCCAAAAAACGTTTTTTTTATCCATAAAAGCATATATTATTTCTCACCAATTACCCCAGATCACACACAAGTTTCTACCATCACAACCACAAACATATCACACTGCTAGATTATGGTGAAGATGGTGTCAAATGAAGCTTTTGCTGTCTCTTGTGGATCTGGAGATGTATTACACGAGAGATCGCAAAAACCTAAAACCCGAGGGTAAACTATACTATGCATGTCCACTATCAAAGGTGAACAATCACATGATTTTTATTTGTGTAAAATATATACATAATGTGTTAGTTTTAAAACATATTAGCTATAAACTCTTTAACACCTCGTCGTAGACACTTTCGATGTAATTTTTTTTTATGTAAAGAGAACGAGTTCCGCTCCTGGTTGGTTCTCCTCTACCTGGTAGCATCAACGACTCAATTCTTCTCCAGGATCTTTCATCGACTCCCAATTTATTCTCCATGAGCTTTCAAACTACTCCCAATTTAATTCTCCAGTATCATCATCGACTCTAATTTATTCTCCAGAAGCTTTAAGAAATGCTGAGTGCTTCAAACTCAAGCACATTCATGATAAATATCGGTACTACGAAAGCAAAGTTAGAAATGTATAAGAATCCGGAACAACACACACTTAATTCAGCTGCACTACTTCACGAAGTTTACAATGACATGGGAAAACTTGATTTGGAGATAGTTTTTGTCATTGGAAGTAATTCTGTATGCTTTACGTGTCTTGTTTGTAAGTCTCTTATGATTAATTCAGTCTAATCTGTTTAAGTTCAGGTGTAACTCCACGTATGATTAGTCGGTCCCTAAGACCGTCAGCGTTGTGTTACAACAAGTGTTATTTATATATTAACTAAATGAAAATGTTTGTTTTTGTGTTACTTGACGAATGTGCATCTTGAAAAATGTATACGGTATATCATGTTGAATTATAGAAGGCGTAGTGCATATCTCTACCGAACCAAAAGAAAAAATGAAACGAAGTGCTTTTCTTAGATAGTTATTATTTATCAAATATATAATAATTATTTTATAAATAATAATATATAATTATAAAATATATTCTATAAACAATACTGATTTAAAAACCGTATATTTTTTTATTAAAAGGTATCCCGGGCGACATGTCGCCCGGGAAAGATTTTATTAAAAAAAATATACAGTTTTATATATATTAAAAACTGTGTGATTTATATATTTTTTTATTAAAACTGTTAACCCGGGCGGGTCAAATTCGCCCGGGAAAGGTTTTATTAAAAAAATATATAGTTTTATATATATTAAAAACTGTGAAATTTATTATTAAAAAGATTCCCGGGCGACATGTCGCCCGGGAAAGTTTAAAACACGTTAATTAACACTAATCACAACCATTAAACATTCACGTGAATTATTTTTTTTAATAAAAACTTTCCCAGGCGACATGTCGCCCGGGAAAGATGAGCGGGAAAAATTGCCGCCAAGATTTTCGTTGATGTTTTGGTCAAATTTTATACCAACTTATCCCGGGCGACATGTCGCCCGGGAAGAAACTCCATCGCACTTTACTAAAAAGTCTATCAGAATTTGTGCCACGTCGGACAGACTTTTGTCGTTTAGTGGGTTTTCCCGGGCGACAAATGTCGCCCGGGAAACCTTCGTCACCTGTTCTACTTTTTCTTGTAGTGCTAATAAGTCATTGCAATAATGAAGAGTTCTCTAATGATTTTATCCCCCTAGCTTCATTCCGAAGAACAAGGTTATGGCTAAATGTCTAGTAACATATTATTAACACTGCAAGAATTGGACCAACCTTAAGCCACGAAAGTAAATACTTTTTGCGACAATCGTGACTAAAACTTATAGAAAAAATATAATATAAAAACGGCTACGTAGTATCAAAATAATATATATTATACTTTTACCCATAGCAATTCTATTTGAGCATCTTATCCGCTTCCTCTTGTGAATATTACGTAGTATTACTTTGGTAAATCACCTGAATTACATTAATTAATAAAAAAAATATGAGAAATGTTACATCCATATAAATTTTGCATAAACAAATCCACATAATAATGTGTCAATCAATTATAGGT
>BQNB010207208.1:0-10493 GCA_026074375.1 Tanacetum coccineum | reverse complement strand
TGACTGATCTAACACTACAAGTACCCTTGGACAAGATCCAAGTAGATGCTAAGTTGAATTTTGTAGAAGATCATGTAGAAATCTTAGAACGAGAGTTTAAGAAGCTTAAGCGGAGTAGAATTGCCATCGTCAAGATTTGGTGGAATTCGAAACGTGGACCTGAATTCACGTAGGAGCGTGAAGACCAAATGAGACTCAAGTATCCACATTTATTTAGTGCTAGTGGTTGAACTTCGGAGGCAAAATTCTTTTTAAGGGGGGATAAAATGTAACCCTTGCCCTTTCTGTGTTTTGAATATTCTAATTTAGTCCTTTGACTATTTGACGTTTGTTAGTTTATTTAGAATATGTACCGTGTGGGCGGTGATGAAAGTATGAGATTGAGGTATTTTATGGTGTTATTTATGTTCCGGGTGGTTTGACCCATGAATTGTGAGAAATGCCGAAAAATGAGTCCCGACACGTTCGGTTAATTGTTTTTCAAAATGAGTTTTTTGGGAAGTATACATGTGTGAAATATATTCGTGTGGGTTAAAATACTGTTAAGGTTAAGTATATTGGAATAAAGTACTTTTAAGGTGAATAAAAATGCTAAGTAACTTTGGGAAATAATTTACGATCAAGGTTTTTGAGTATTAAGTGAACCCGACACAAAAAGAAGGCAATCCCGGGCCCTTGGATCCCTTTCCGCGGTTTCTAACCCCATGAGAGACAAGAAGGCCTCATTTTAGGAGCTCTAGTCCTTCCTTGGTACAATTTGGCTTATATGGTCTTGTTTTATCCCATTTTTAAAATCATAGATCAAAAGTTTTACACACACTTCTCTCTCACTCTTTCTTGGTTCGTCCGCAACCCACACACACACATACAAACTTATTTTTGATTTTTGACCAAGAACATGGAGGTTTAGAGTATTTCTAGGTTGATTCTAGTGTTTGGGTAATAATTAAAACAATGTTTAGGTTGTCCGGTTCGCGTCAAAATTTACTTTCAAGAGCCATCTTGTAAGTTTTCCAAATTTTGATTTAACTTGTACTTTTGTATGATAAATGATGCATAGATGTTAGTTGTACGGCCCGTTTGTTAAATATCAAAAGTGAAAAATTTGTAAAATGGTTATTAGGGCACGTTTTGGGTATGAACAAAAAGGAAAGAATAATAAGGTTTTGTTAGTTTTGATGTCGTGGTCGTGATGGTTAAAAAATATTTATTGCTAATTAGTTTATTTTGCTTATGGCTTATCTTGGCTTATTTTTAAGCTCAAAATGGCTTATTATGGGCTTATAAGCTCACGACTAAGAAAGGAAACACAAAAGAAGTATTTTTGGTTATTTACCTTGTATGTCGTATATTCGAGGACTATTTTTATTGCTTGTGGTGATAATCAAATATAATACGTAGCTTATTAGCTTATTTTTAAGCTTATGGAGTTAGTCTTGGAGCTATTGGGCTCACGACTTAATAAGCCTTAATAAGTTGTGGCCTATTGAGTGCTTATTGTGGTCCGAGTTACTTTGTTATTTATCTATTTGGACTTATATATACTAATGGGCCTTAGTATCGGGCTTAAAACGTATTTTGGATAAGTAAAACCCTTAATGAATCCTTCTTGGGCCTTAAAGCCCAATAAGCGTTAACTAGTCGTTTTATGAGTTTTGACGGATTTTTGGAAAGTGAAGTATACTTATGAAATGTTATTAAAAGTAATTTTGAAAAATGGGATTTGAAAATGGTTGCGAAATGTGATTTTGAGATTTTTGTCGGGAAATGTTGAAATTGTGAAAAGTGGTTGAAATTGAGGTTTAAAACCCTTGGAAAACGTTATATAAACGTACGTGTCATGTTGAAATTTCGTAAAAAGTCTATACTTAGAATCTTTACTCAAAATACGATTTTTCATTTTAAATAATAAAATTTTATTATTTTATTATTTTAATAAGTCAACTGAAAGACAAAAAAATATATTTTTCCAAAACTTCTCTAAAATGTTTAACGTGAATAAATGTTTCATTTTGTATAGTATAAATGATTAATTAATGGTAACTAAGAGTACCGAATGAGTTTACCAAAGTATATTTATAAGTGTTTGCTATAAGAATTTTCTTATATTGCTCTATTATATTATTATATAGTATAAGTATGTATATTATACTACGGAATGAGTTGGAAGTATGATATTTTTAAAGTTAAGTTGTCAACAATCACACCACTAAAAACGTTAAGAATGAACGTACAACGCGCATCTGACCACTATGCATCAGACCTGAAAACTGTTTTGGAAATAAATGTCTAAGTGGAACATTAATTAGACTAGGTCGTGTTCGGACGTCGTTTCATTTGCTTGTGTGATATTGAGATTGCGGCTAGACACCTTTGCTTGAGGTGAGTTCTCGTAGCCCGACTTTTTAAATCTTTTTTGTTGGGGGAAAATGATACTCAAATGTGTTTTGAATGTGTTTTCTATCTGTGTGAAACGTGGTTTTGTTTTTGGGATAATATATGTGCTTATGACTACTATGTGAATATCATGTGGTTTGATTGTACCTGCATGCATCGAGATGCACGACAATGTATGTGATTAGCAAGGATTTGCTATGTTTTGTGGTGGTCCTGCCCCAAGTAATTGCTCTAGCTGATAGGCCCTTAGGTGCGTAAGTGACATTCGGAGTTGCGACTCCAAGAGCATTGGTATATGCTGGTTTGATGACTAGCCGGGATGCTAGGTCATGGTACATGATTAGCGGGGATGCTAAGTCATGGGTTGGTTTACATATATTCATTGTCATATTGTGTAAATTGTCCACTGTTTAAAATATTGGCACAGCGACTGGGTTTTAAATCAAACCTACGAGCTCACCAACATTATTGTTGACGTTTTCGAGTATCATTTTTAAGTGAAGAGAATGATCGTTAAGGTTGAGATGTGAGATAGCATACTTTAAGTATATCATGTATGGATCTTGTTTGAGAGGTCTTGCTTTTTGAAGTATGTCATTGATTTGTTTTCTTTAGGATTGATGATTAAGATTGTATAGACCCCTGCGTGGGCATTTGGTTTTGTAGACGACTATATGTTGTGTTCTTAGACGGGACATCACTCAAGGTTGTATTGAGGTTGATGGTCATCATGACACTTTTCATTTATGCATCTTAGTTTTTCTCTATTATGTATCTTGTGTTATGATTGATCATTATGTTGCATTCCCGTGTTTCCGCCTATGACGGGGTGTGACAATAGTGCTTATTGACATGCCTTTCCGGCGCTTACGTATTCGGCTTTGGTAGTGGACATAGCAAGAGCTGTGTGTTTCTTCCAGAACCAAGATGTCAAACAACATGCCACGAACGTACAAATACTGCTAGTGCTCTTTTGGTCCACATAATCTCTCGCATGATTAGAGTCGGCATATACTACGGTTCCTATGTCGGTCCCCTTAGGTTACCATAATCCTAAGTGCGTAGTGCCTTTAATGTATCAGAAGATACACTTAACCACTTCAAGATGAGAGGTTTTGGGAACCTCTTGGAAGTGGCACAAAGGCAGACACTAAACATGATATCGGGCCTACTTTCTATTAGGTATAATAAACTACCTATCATACCTCGATAATTGGTACTATCTACTGACTCACACTCTTCGTCTTTCGTGAGTTTAGTACCAGAAGACATGGGGGTTTTCATTGGTTTAGAATCTTCTAATCCAAATTTCTTAAGCATTTCTTTAATGTATTTAGATTGATTAAAGAAGATACCATCTTCCATTTTTTTTATTTGTAATCTAAGGAAGAAGTTAAGTTCTGTTGATCCCAATAGAATAGATCTTGCTTAGCTTGTGTAAGGCTAAGTTGTATTGAATAAATTCAAAACAACTATGATAGAAACTTTGATTGTGAATATCAAAGACTATGCGGAATCTAGTCAATGATACTAAGAAGAATTTTAATGAAACAGTAATGAATAAGATCAATAACAAATAGTTTACTAAACTTTCAGCCTCAATATAATATGAACACTCTTAATAGTGTTAGGGTTACAAAACCCTGAAGCTATGACAATTCTATGAATGACTCGATTTGATACTTTGATACTGATACATAGAATTCTATACCCCAGGTCCTCCTTTTATACACCAAGGAGTCCTAATAAGATTACAATATTTTACTAAGTTATCATGATCTTCTAAACAAATAACGTATATGTATCTTTTACAAAAATATCTCATACATATCCCACAAGCAATCTTTATCTTTTCTTTGAGCAGTCTTTATCCTTTCAGCAGTTGTAATCTTTCAGCAGTTGTAACTTTTATACCAGCAACATTAACTTTCAACACCAACAGTAGTAACTTTTGTACCAGCAGCACTAACTTAACAGCAGTAACTTCAAGAAGGCTTTTAATCCCAACAATCCTCCCCTAAACTTGATATTTATCTTCAAAATCATCAAGTTTCTTCATTAAAAGCTTCATCAATCACCAGGAGGATGCTTCCAAACACTTTACTATTTCTTGAGCTGCTTTGTCATAAGCATAAGAAGCTGATAACACATTTCATTGCAATGATCAGTTTGAAGCTTCCTATTCAGCATCTATGTAATTGTTGCTGGTGTAAGGGGATATCTCTTCTCAACTAACATAAAGATATGCATGTCTTGAAACCTCACAAAGTATACTCTACATGAATCAAATAATTTCCAAATCAATACTTTGTTTCCAAGTAGATTCCTCCACACTGTATCTTCTATATTATGCTCAAACATGGTCTTTAGATCACCCTATAGTACTCACTTATATCCCTCTTCTGGTCTTGTATATCCATGCTTAGCTTTTACTAATTTCCACAGAGTTTCCAAATCTCCCCTATCAAAACTTTTAAGCATCTGAATCATTGATGAGTACCTCTTTAAATTTCCATCAACTCTTATGATTTGATAGTAGCTAATCTTTCCTTCTTTGATGATATTCCAATCAACAATGCTTGGAGGCTTAGTAGCTAAAGGTATAGCATCAACTGCTACTTCCTCTTCATCAGGAATGACTTCCATCATACTTTGAAGCTTAGCTGTTTCTTTATCATCTTCCATCTTTTGTTTCTTTAAAGGCTCTTATTCTAACTCATCACCTGCTCTTTTAGAACTACTTTATAATTTTGTCTCACTGCCTTCTTCTCTTAATTCACTACCTCCTACCAGTTATGTATCCATATCAACAAATATGTTTACCCTTTTCATTGCTTTATCAAATAACTCTTGAACATTGGCAAAGGACTTAGTCTTCAAGTCTTTGGGCTTCTATCCTGCCATGTTTTTTAGATAGGTACACATTATACTCCTTTGTTGAGCTTTTGTGGGTGGTCTATTTCTCCTTTCTTCTACTCTCTTAGCTGCAAAGTGCTTCCTCCTTTTCTCCAAGAGTTGTTGAAACAGTTTAGACTTTTCTTTAATTGTCAACTCTTCTTGTTCCTCTGCTTGCAGCCTTTGAGCTAATTCATAGTCAGTCTCAACCTTATCCTGAATATCATTCTATTATGCAATTAAGGCAGTATTGGCTTCTTCTTTTTCTCTTGTAATCCTCCATTCCTCATCAAATTGAGCTTGTATCCTTATAGCTTCTTGTTCATCAAAGAGGACTTGATCTTTCTTCTTCATCTTCAAAGGTTTTTCAACCATTATACCTTTACCCTTTTCCTTTGAAGAAATTGTTTTTGTTGTTGTTTCACTTGGCTCTTGCATAACAACCCCTTTTGTCTTAGGTCTTGCACTCTTCAACTCTGCCAGTATTTGAGCCAAAGTAAGTTCAATAATAGTTATTGTAGCAGCAGTTGGACTGGCAATACTAACTTCAACATTAGCAGTAGTAACTACTTCACCAACAGTAGTAACTGGATCAGCAGTACTAACTTCCTTTTTAGCCATATCATGTCCAGCAAACACTTCTTTATCATTAAAAACATCTGTATCAAACATATCTTCATCATGAACATTCTCCAGGGTGATGTCTTCATCAGCATCAATATCATAAATTTTCTTCCCTTGTTTGGATGCATCATACTCACTCAAACCTTCATCCTTAGAGGAAACAACCCTAACACTTAAACCAACCTTGTACAATCTTCTAAGCCCGTGAGTTCTTGACCTTTGTTCCTTCTCAAGCTTCTTGACCCTCCTTTTTAAGCTGTCAATCTCCAGTGCCTGAGTGGTCTTTGTGTGTTCCAAATCAAGAACCTTGTTTTGTAAGTTGGTACATAATGCCATCAATTCTTCAAGTTTTAGTCTATCCTCACCACTTAGAAGTGGATCATTGGAATGTGTAGGTACATTCTCCTCATTAATCGTCTCCTCTGCTATATTGTCACTAGGAACACTAGATTGAGGTATCTGAGTGTCCTTCTTCTTGGGCTTCCTTGGTTTATGTTTCTTTTGGGGTTGAGATGATGATGGTTGAGCAATGATGGGTGTGTGTTGGGGATCAGTAGGATTTGCTGATCCTTCACCCTGTTCTTGTTGAGCTTGTACCATCATGGTTGGAATTAAAGGTGTTACTCTTCTAGAAAAACCTTTTCCTTCCCTCTTTATGTTCCCAAAAACCTTCTTGGTATGGGAGGGTTTAACATAAATCCTTTTATGATTTGACATATCACCAGCTTATTGATTCATAAACATTTGTACAAATCTTGGATACATCAAAAATTTGTTCACATTATCCACATTCTTCACCATACTATCAAAAATATACTTGGAAAAGTTGAACTTTTGGTTTATGGCTAGGCAGATAATTGTAGAAGCCATAGTGCTACTAAATTCATTCCATGCAGTAGTCTTAGCACTTAGGCATTGCAGAATAGTATGAATCAAAAACTTCCATTGAGGAGAAAAGAAAGCCTTATAAAATGTAAGCTTCTGAGAAAGTTTTTCATACCCCATAAGTGTAAGCTGTTCAAAAATAGCAGCATTGGGTAGACAATCAATACCTTCAGCATCTTCCAGTTGAAGATCTCTCCTTATTGTGGATTCAGTGATGATAATCTTCTTCCCATCCACTAGGGCTTGTAACTGAACTTCCCCATTAACAGTTTTCACCTTGACAGTAGCCCAGAATTGTTGAATGCACGAAGTGTATATTATAGGATTAACGGTTAAAGCATATCTTATAGAACTTGCATTGAGAAAATCAACAATTTGTTCAAACCCTTCACTTTCAGCGGGTTTATCCAAAAACGCGACTAAATTGTGTGTATCAGCAAACGGTAGGGTCGTCATTGTGTTGGGTTTTGATGATAAAGGATGAAATTGAGTTAGGGTTTATGATTAGAGAGTATATGAAAGATTGAAATCGATTAAATGATTGAATGAAACCCTTAATCGAAGTATTTATGAAACTACCCTCAGCAGCATTAACGTTCACCAGCAGTTGTAAGTTATGCCTAGCAGCATTAACTTTCAACTAGCAGTAGTAAGTAACCCAGCAGTAGTAACTTAGCAGTAGGTTAAGCCTAGCAGCATTAACTTACAACCAGCAGTAGTAAGTTATGCCTAACAGCATTAACTTTCCCTAGCAGCAGTAAGTTTATGCCTAGCAGCATTAACTTTGAATCACCAACATTAACTCCAATTCCTTTCTATTCAGCATTTCATCATCAAATTAATATTTTAACTCACAAAATCTCTCTGTTTGTTTTTGATTTCTCTCATTTCTTTTAGCTCACAATTCTCTCTGTCTGTTTTTGAGTTCTCTCATTTCTTTTAGCTCATAATTCTCTCTATCTATTTTTGCTATATTCAACTCTCTTTCTGTTTTTCAGCTCACAAATTCTCTTAATTCTTTTACTCACCAAATCACTCTGTATGTTTTTATCATTGTAACACCCCCATTTTTGACTCATAGCAGCGAAAGCTAATCTGGGGTATTATTTCATAGTACAACAGTCATAATCATAGAAAACGACTCAAAAGAGACGTTTTTAAAAGATAAGTTATCATTTATTATTTCATCAGAGTTTTTACAAAAGAGAGGTCCTAAAATCTAGAAACATAAAGTTTGAATGATAACAATTTAGCCATCTTCAAGTCCGTACCACTCCGTGCCAAAAGTTGCTCAATTTCCTAAGATAAACATGCTAAAAAGGTCAACACAATGGTTGAGTAAAATTCATAGGTTTATGGTAAACAGTTTGAATACAAGTTCAATAGTGGGTTACGTTGTTATACACCCATAAGTGTAATAATTGCAATGAGTACAATTATTATAGAAAACAATATTATTGCCCGAAGCTCATGCACCGAGACCTTGAGATAATCAATAATCACAATAAGTTGCCCCAACGGGTGCCTTTGCTAAACACCCGCATAGTGTTTCAAATGAAGTGCGTTTGGTTACCAGAAAGTATAGGTACACGAACGGTGAAGCTCAATCCTAAATAGATCTATTCACAACATTCACGCTTACTCCGAAAAGTAATTAACGGTTCATGATAGTGGGGTCTTAATGACAAAAGTAAGGACTTAGGCAATAATATATCAGGATAGCATACAGTTGTAAAAACACTCGTATTCATGGTTTATAGCATGTATCCCCCTCGCGGGTTTATGAAAACATTTGAATATTTAAAATGCGAGGCTATGAACTCACCTTAACAGGGGAAATCTAATTGATGGCAAAAGTATATCAAGTGAAAGTAACGGCTTTGTCACGCAACCTGAGGTAATATGTCAAGTCTTAGTGTGATGGTTTATGTTTCAAAACTTTATAAAGTTTAAAATTTATATTTGATTTATTAGTTTATAGAAGTATTGTATCACTGTTCGGGCTATCATAATCAAGAGGCCATGTATTATCGTTTGAAGAGCCAGGGCACTTTAAATCGTAAACCCAGCAAACTCGTCAAAACAAATACCCAAATGGAACCCCTCACATGAAATTCCCTAGTATCGTGATACGATAAGATTTTAAGTTTCTTTAAAAGTTAGTCGATGATAAGTTACGTTAAATATATAACGTAATTGTTTTATAATGCGACGATCGATGATCAATAACGATAAATGTGTCAGCTTTTATTAAAATCGAGTTTTATAATATTAATATATATTTTTATAATTTATATAAAAATATTATATTTTATAAACTTTTACAAGTTTAGTCCTTTATATAATAAGTATATAAATATTAAACCTTTAACTTTAGAACTTGGCAAAATAGGTCCTTATAGTTATAACTTTAGAATAAGGACATTTTTAGCCCCTCTAGTTATGAATTTCAGAAAGTTACTATATATACCCCTATGCATGAAAATATTTACAAATCAAGTGCAAAAAGCCATTCAAGCTTATTTTAGGGTTCCAAATGATATTTAAAGGTTATAGATTATTAGAATAAGCTAAAATAAGATGTTCTAACGTAACAAAAGTTTAGAAAAAGGATTCGTTAGCTAGAAAATCAAAACGGGTCATTTTTAGGGTTTTAATAAAAACCACATGGGTTTGAGGATTCAAGGCTTCAACAAGAGTTCATATATGATCTTAAGAGTATTATGAACATTCTAATACAGATTATAAGCTTTTTGAACAAGATTTTGAGCTTACTTAAGCTAAAATGGGTCAAAATGGGGTTTTCGGGTTCGTACGCCTAGTAACAACTTCAAGGGTTCTTTTCTCTTGATTTTTGGCTTCTATTCTGACCTTAGGGACTTCACTTGATCCTTCTTGGTCTGAGTTAGAACTCCATTTGAGTTTTGAGGTATGATTTGAATGAATGGGGTGTTTGGCTATTTATAGGGCTCGGATGGCTTAGTGCCCAAGTTTTTGATGTTTGATTAGTGTCAAAGCTATTTTAGGTGGAGCTAGTATGATGAGTATTGAGGCCTAAGATAGTAGCTAAGAGAGGTGGGGTGTGTGGTTTAGCCGCGACAAAGAAAAGGGAAAAGGAGGTGACAAGGCTTTCTTGGTGGCTAAGGGTTGTGATAAAGGTGCTTGTAAGTTGCTTGGTGATGTGGTGATGATGTCATAGAGGTACTAGGGTGCTTGGTTGGTTTAAAAATGGGTAAAAATGAAACAAAAAGGGTGACGGGTTGGTTTAGGATTCGGCTTAGGATTTTAGGGTTTTAATTCTTGTTAGGGTTAGGGTTTAGGATATATTAGGGTTTAGGATTAAGGTTTAGGATTTATATTAGGGTTTAGGATTAAGGTTTAAGGCTTAGTTTGAAGGTTTAGAGTTTAGTTTTAGGTTTAAAGTGAAATTCGGGTTTTAGGGTTTAGGGTTTTAGATTAGAGTTTAGAAAGGATTTAGGGTTTAGTTTTAAGGTTTAAAATTCATGCATTAAGTGCTTGTACCTTGTGTTAAAGTGGTAGTAAGAAACTAGAATGAATTTGGAGGTAAAATGACCTAGTTTGACTTTCTTGCATTATTGACTTGTACATTGAGCTTTAGAAAGTTATAACTTGATTCAGGAGGGAAAAGATATTCAAATGTTGTGTATTGATACTTGTATACATGCTTTAAC
>BQNB010207204.1:0-10493 GCA_026074375.1 Tanacetum coccineum | reverse complement strand
AATCGTTTAAGAATAAACTGAAAGAAATTCAGTTCTTTCCGAGATTCAAACGTGTGTGTCATCCGATATCGATCAAAGCTAGCAGTATAAACTTTCAACAAGCAGTACTAACCTTTAACTGGCAGTATAAGCTTTTTGAGCTCAATACTAGCAATACTAACAATCAAGTAGCAGTATTAACTTACTCCTTATGGCAGTACTAACAATGATGCCCATAAGTAGTATCGTCCATATTAATGCTAGCAGTATTAACATAAATATCATGAAGCAAACTAGCAGTATTAATTCCATATGACCACTACTGGCAGTACAAAGACACAAACCACACATGGCAGCATAAAGAAGGCATTGGCAGTACTAACCATGTTCCAGTAGTATTAACCATTTATGAGAACAAACAAGATCCCATAAATTTAGAATCACAACATACCTGTTGTTGCTTGATGTTATTAACACTCAAACGCCATATCTTTTTACTCCTTTTTGATTTACGTCCTTTGAATCGATTCAGACCCTTATTAAGGTTTTGTAAACCCTTAAAACTGAATTAAGGTTTAGTCGTGTATGCAAACGAACCCTAACTTCTTCTTGAAAATCCTCAGAACGTATGTCTTGTATTCGCACCATACTGCTATCAAGCCTTAGCAGTTGTAACCTCAAAAGAAGAAATGAACGACAACACCAACAATATTAACAATACCAATGATACCCTTTTTTTAAGTATCCAGACGACACCTTTTAGCGACACTTTTTCTGTCACTAAACTGTCACTAATTCATCATTCTCACCAACTGCTAATGATTCTTTTCATAGAATAAGTTCCAAAGAACGCTTGAATTATGTAACCAATCAGCAACCATCTTGTTGTCACGAACCAATCAAAAACAATTTTAAACAAACTTCTTGTTATATCGAATTAGGGTTGCTGAAAAACCCTAATATCACCAGATTCGACATGATAACCAAGATAGAAAATTCGTACCTCTTTTTCTTAATAGATGCGACACCAAAACACCTTGTAGATCCTAGATTACGAGCCCCATGGCTCTGATACTAATTGTGGAGTCTGATAGAACTCATTAGATCGTTTAAGCTCAGATTGTTTAGATCTTATATCTAGAATTAACAATAACAATGATAACAATATGCAGCGGAATATAAATAAGAACATCAATGTTATTGAACAAGGTTTTATTACCATACGTTTCCACCAAGCCTCAAATCTATATGATCAGTATAGATCGTGTTACCACCTAAAACAGGGATTAAGGAAACCTTAATTACCTTGAGGCTACACCACACAAACTAGACGTATACATTGATCCAGTGTACACACACACGTTTTCTGGATGCTAAAACTATGTGTCTATGATCTCTTTATATAGAGAGATCATGACTTACAAAGGAAGTTAACATAAAGATATAAACAAGTAAATCTTTTAAACATTAAGAAATATCTTTTGTTATCTTTATCTTCTTAAGGAGATCAAGCAGAATCTTTATCTTTTGATATTTTTGACCAAATCTTCTATAATTCTCCACCAGCTTGTAGAATTCTTTAATGACGATTTTGATCCTTTTGTTTTATTATTTTATTCTTTTGTCTCATCAAATCTATAATTCCCAACAGAAATAGATATTAAAAATAGGAAAATTCCCAAGAGAAAGTCCATTGTAGACTTGACTCCACCAACATTCTCTCTTGCTTTATCCACAGAAGAACCTGAACTAAAATCAAATAAGGTAGAAGAAAAGGCAGCAAAAAGAGCAAAAAAACGGTCACGATTTCTTGTTTCTCTATACCTAAACAAGAAAACAGCTACAAATGGAAAGACAGAACCAGATGAAGTGATGATCTCAAATTACTTGTTTTCCATAGAAGGAAGTGAATTGTAAGTTTCACTTACCTTAACTCTTTCAATTTCTTTATTATTTCAATTTCTTCACATAATATCATATATGTTATATATATATATATAATTTGTTTTATGTAGCGACTTTATCTTTGAAACAAAAGAAGGAAATGCAACGATTCGGGATTATATGCAAACATTAGCCCCAAACTTGAAAATCAAATCTAATGTCATTGACACCTACTGCTTAGTTTTGAATCATGAACAAGAGATGGACAACAAACGAAAGAAAACCAAGCATTTTTTCCACACAGGGATGATTGTAAGTACCTTAAACCTATAAAACTAAACAACTGCAAATATATACTTGTTTCATAAAAATAAAATGTGTTGCTATATGAAAACAGACAAAAGATATGTTCAAGTGGAAGAAGGCGAATGGAAAATATGATGAGAAGAAGCAATATAAAGCCTTTTCTGATACAATGAAAAGCGAGTTCAAGAAAGAGACTGAAATGAAAAAATGGAAAGATCTAGAAATGGTAACAAACTTCCTACACCTATACTTAGATTATAAACATTATATTATTTGCATTAAGACTGATACAAAAATACATTTCAAATTATATAGGCATTTTTTCCTATCATCGCCCATGAACACTACTACCTCGTAGTATTCAACTTCTTGAAGAAAGCTACACTGATAATTGACAACTCCAAAACACAGATGACGTACGACGCAAAGTATAAGACAGTCTGCGGTCTTCTAGTAAGTAACTTAATGTTGTTATATGTATGATTATATTTCTGAAATCATGTATTATCATATATGATATTCACAATATCATAGAGTATCATGTAAGATAAAAATGTAATCAACTTTTTTATGTATGATATCATATATGATACTATGATTGAAAATAAAAATCTTTAAACTCTTTTTATTTTCTGTAGAAAAGCATGTTTTCCATGCATCTTAAAGAAGTGCAACATCCAAGAGCTACAGATGTGTTGAACAAAAAGCCAACAATACTAAGACCTAAATGGGGAACAAACAAAAATGACACAGATTATGGCATTTTCTTGATGATGCACATAGAGAACTACAATGGAGAGACTGCGAGGAATTGGAAACTCAAATTCCCAACAGAAGATGAAGGAAATACACATGATATAATAAGGATGAGGGTGAGGTTTGCTGCAAAGATGCTGAGTCACGAAATTAACATCCATCGTGAAAACATAACTAAAGAAGCAGTCGAATTTGCAAAATGTAACAATGACAAGAAGACGAGGGAGGCACTGATCTTGGAGGCAATCAAAACAAAGAAAGAAAAACAAGACTCTGAAAGAGTTGCAAGTGCCATATGATGATCAAAAATTTTAGGAGAACAATTGCAGTAGTATTAATGTTTTCGTTTCTTAACTAATTTTAGTAACAGTTTGTATTTTATGAATAGTTGTTAATCCTTTCTACTGGGAAGGGGTACGTGGTATGCCGGAGAACCCCTTTGGGGTTGCTCTGAGCTTGGCGGTTACCTAGTCGTCGAGGGGCTTCTCCGAATAGCACCACCGAGTCATGCCACCTACCCTGAGCGAAAGTGCTTCCCCACTGGGATTTTGGTTTAGACTCGTAATCTAGGATGTCATTGGTGGTACTGTAGTTTCTATCACATTTTGGGGCTTTAACTGGTAATCTAGGATGCATTGGTGGTACCATAGATTGTATCACATTTTGGGGCTTTAACTCTGTAATGCAACTAACTAGTTATGCTTTATGATTTAACGAAACTGCCAAAACATCTACAGATGTTAATTTTGAATTATGTCTATTTTGATATAGTTTTCATTGCACAAATTGGTAATCGCTTGGGTGTTTTAGCATTTACAACAGGAATACAAAATGTTCATTGTCTTAACACATATTATGATGATAGATAAAATATAAAGTACATATTAAATCATATATGATTTCTTTCAGAAAGCACATATGTTTGCTTTTCAAAACTTGTTAAATACAACTATCAAATATGATAACACAAAGGAACAAAACCTTCGGTGTGTTTTCTTGTTTAAGTGCTTTGTTGCTTTGTGCTTTGCTCACAGGATTCTCTTTGATCGAGAAGACCTTTTCAATGATTGAAAGTTGTTGATTTCTAATGCTATTTTTTCTTTTAAGATATTTTTTACCCAAGTTTTTAAATTTATAACTCGTTTCCTACAAACACACTAACGGGCAGAGAACCCAATCATGGGTAGTGTAGTTTTGGTAAATCTGAGGTCACCAAGACTAAAGGTGGTAATAAATCGAGTTTTAAATTTTGTTTGTCACGTTAAAACTGTTTAGAATAATTGATTTGTAAGAGAATGAAAACTTTAAAGAAATGAACTAAGTATGATTGAAGAGAAGGAGATGCGGTCCTAATTACTTCTTAGTTAACTTAATGATTCACTTTATTCTACTATATGGAAAGTAGGGATTGAATGGTCATCTAATCCTCACTTATCTCGCGAATCCCCGGGGGGGGGGGGTGGTGGTGGGGGGGGGGGAGCCATACTGGTCATAATAACCGGGATTTTGTTCCACTGGTCATGGTAAGCGAGCATCATATTTGGCATTCTTATGGTCAAAGTAATATAACCAAACAAATAACCATACTTAACAAGAAATAAATGAATCATAATGATAATTAATAAGATAAGCTTAGCCGAAAATTATATTCATACAATCAATATCATCGTCAATTAATGAAAGTAAGGAAGAAACATATAATGATACCAAGCAGTAATGATGAGATGATCGGGACCAGATTCTTCCTCCTTGAAGGGCTGGAGAGTGCTGAAAAATAACTTGGGAAGATGTCCTAGTCGTCCCCTCAGATGGGAGGGAGAAGGATGACTTTTAAGGCTGATTTTGCCCCTATTTATAGGTTCTGATGGTTTACGGCGTAACTGATTCATGAGGTTTCGCCGTAACCTTGCTGATGTCGACATTCCAAAATATAGGCAAATTGGACTTTATGGCGTAACTGATTTGTTAGGTTACGCCGTAACCATGACGTGGAAAGTTTATGGAAGTAATCTATTTGTGAGGTTACGCCGTAACCATGACGTGGAAAGTTTATGGCGTAATCTATTTGTGAGTTAAAGTAAACTCTTCAGCATAATTTTAGTAATTTCAATCTTGTGGCTCGTCAGTTGTGATTCGGATCTAACCCAAAACATGAAAGTTGTAGACATCAATTTCCTCTTTTCATTGCCGCTTGAATCAACTTCAAAGGAGTTAGTATGAAAAAGTTATGGTCAAAATACTAGAGCACATTTCCCGAAGTATCACAGTAGCATTTCTTCTTCAGCTTCGTTTCCTTTCATAGTAACTCTAAATCATAAGCGGATAGCTTCTTATATATTATTCTTTTGTATAAGTATCCATTAATCACGTCTTTTTGCTCTACTGCCTTGTTTAGTGTCGAATTCTCGTGTTTCTTGCTAGTTACTTGCATTTTTCCTGAAAACAAAAAAATAACAGTAAATGTATCGAATTCATGTGTTTCTAGGATAATTGAACAAAGTATATTTTAATTTATGGGAAAATTGACACTAAAAAAGTTACCAAATATTTGATGTTATCAAATATCCCCCCGCTTGACTTCTGCTTGCCCTCAAGTAGACCTGTTAGAATAATCCATAAAAGACTTATGCTAGAAACATCAAAGCCGAACACCTCACGAAAAGGGGATCAAAATTCACTCAACTCTCAACTAGTCTAAGTGTTTCATTTTTGGGGTGATCGCTCATTTGCACAGTCATAGCATGTATTCTATCATAAGCTTGGAAAGTACACAAATCTGCACCAGTTAGAGTTAGGGTCTAAACAATTCTTAAAGGCAACATGGGTGACACACACAGGTTTATTGGTGATATAAAGGGTTAGGATAGACATTGGGATAATGGTTGATAATGTAAAAACACAAAACAAATAGTCTAAAATAATCTAAGGTTGTCATAACTAGCTACTGTCCATCCATGAGTCCAAGAGTCAAAGTCTAAAAATCTGATCTTCAATAATAGGCTACTAGCTCCATTCTTCATAAGTATCGGTATAACTTGGTGTAACAATGGGCTACTAGCTCCATTTTACAGAGATATTTTAGTGCAATTATAGGCTACTAGCTCCATTTTTATTATTATTTTTTATTTTGCACCATCTTTACATTTTTAGCACATAGGTGGCCTTTTTGTTGCACCCTTTTTTCTTCATGGTAAATATGCAAATGCTACAAGGGTTTATATCTTCAATTATTACCCCTGCAACATTCGATATTACACGTACATCCCCCCACTTGAGATAAATAATGTAGAAAGTGGTGGTACATGGGGGGTCTTGATAGATCATAACTAATTGGTCTTCCACGAGAGTATATAATTCTCGTTCCCATTCCCCCGAACCATGGACTTAAGTACCCAGAGATTTCAACACAAAGAAAAATTAAGACTACAGGGAAGGCTAAGGTGAAATGGTGTAACGAAACATATAGAGTAGGTTGAAAACATAGATTGGTTCAACATGGGTGATCTAAGGATATCTTGCATAAATAATGAGTGCAACATAAGGGTTTATCACGGGAGGTCGACAAGTTAGTGTAACAAGTCAATAAATACACACATATAGGCTATTTGGGTGATTTCCTAATTGTTGCCTTCTTAAACTATCTATTCCTGCTAATCAATTAGGTCTCGAAATGATGTACATGCCAAGTTCTAAAGTCTACAATACTATTGGCACACTTAATATTTTGGTATATTTTTTAGTAATATGATGAAAACGGAATATTAGGCATAAATCTCACCAAATAGTAATAAAGGGTAATGTGCATTTGGCAAAGATTAATTCTAGTTTATTTAAGAAAAAATTGTCAAAAATTTTAAAATTGGCATAATTTTCCAAGAAAACTAGAAAATCAAAGGAAAAGCATACGTCAAGTATTAATTCTACTCCCATCCCCCCACTTGATTTATACAATGTCCCTATTGTACATTAATGAAATGAAATAATAAGAAAAGAGTAGAATTAAGACAAGAAACTCCCTGAGCATTGCTTTGAAATTTGAAATTTGGCGGAAATCTATATCTTCGTCTTCCAGCAAGCTCTTTATCCCTTGTGATCACAGAAACAAACCAAAGCATAAAACAATTCTCCAAGAATTATGAAGTGTACACGAAATATAAACCTAACTCACTTTCGTAGGAATCACGGTTGCATTTAGCATAAGCAACAAGCCTTTTAAACCACTTGGTGGCCCAAGTGGACTAGTTTAGTCTTGTGAGGGCTTCCAGAGAACGTACCCACAAAGACCATTTACGTATACAAGGTTTGGATATGTTTAAAACTTAAATTTTTAAGATTTCAGAAGGAGGTTACGGCGTAACTATAGTGGTTACGTCATAATCAAATGGTAAAAAATTTAAGTTTTTAAGGGGTTACGGCGTAACCTTAAAATGGGTTACGTCGTAACTGTAGTGGTTACGGCGTAACTAAAGCTGTTACACCATAATTGCTGCAATTTCAACAAAGTTACCAAATGAATGTGAGTCGAGCCGGTCTCAAGAATTGCCTCCTAGGTTCTGTATTCTGCAAAATAAAGTAAGAAACATGCAAACCAACTAATGTGAAAAGAAATTCTAATAAATAAAAGACGGGTTATCTCCCGACAAGCACTTTTGTTTATTAACGAGTCTTTAAGTTAGACTCATAACCCTTCTATGTTTCGTCGACAGAGTCCTCTCCATCATCCCCGAGGGTTTCTTCCATTTCCTCCATTATCATTTTCCTAAACTTTGATCCATTTTTTCTTCCTAATGATAGGGTTTCATTACTTTTGTCACTAACACATATGAAGCTACATCCGTTGTTGAACTTATATTTAGTCAATTCAAATGTTTCTATATGCACTATTGGAGGATTGTAATCTTCATTAACTAATTCCTTTTTTTCTCCATTCTTATACCAGTAATCATACCACCAATCTTTATCCTTACTTTAAGCTTTTTTACATTTTGTCCATATTTCTTCAAGAACATGCCCTTTTTCTCCAATTTTTATTTCATATTCATCGGCAAGTTATTCAATTTCTTTAGGGAATACCTAATTGTATTCATCTAAACATCTTCCAAAAGGGTCTTCATCAGGATCTAATGCCTCAATAGATTTATCAATCACCCATAATCTAAATAAATCTTTCCTAGCTGATTTACTTATATCTAGGTGCCCTTTCTTAAGCTTTGCCCATTCTTTAAAAGTATAGTCTCTAGGCCTAGGTTTCTTATAATGATAATTCTTATTACACCATTCTGAATACCTTTTGCTCCAAACAGAATCCTCAACCTGACAACTACCATATCTTATGATTAAAAAGTTTAGAAATGATACCCCATCTCCTTTCATTTCCTTCCTTTTGTAGTTATTAGGGAAGAACCAATATTTTGTTTCACCGAGCTCATTTATTCCATAAATTTCTTGCCCCTCATCACATTCGTTCCTGAACGGGTTATAGGATGGCCAAGCCTTAAAGTCCTTATCACACTCTTGTATAATCGGTTTACAAAAATGTATTGTAGTCGTGTCATTACTTATCTTCAATCTTTTAATGAATGGTTCGTCAGTGTTAACTGAGTTTAACATAAAGATTCCCTTCGAAGGGGCAAAATTATAGTCATTCCTATTTATGCTAAACGTTACCCTTTCATCTCCTATCCCCAGTAATAGTTCTTTTTCAAAAACACTAATTTGGGCGTGAATGGTGGCCAAAAAGGGTCTTCCCAAAATAACAGTCGAATTGGGGGTTTGATCTAGAATTACAAAGTCGGATGGAAACAGGAATCTATTAATTTTTACAAGTATGTCTTTAACTATCCCAAGTGGTTCTTTTTTCTCATATTAGCCATTTCCACTAGCATCTCGTTTCACTAAGGTTTCTTAATCCCAAACTCAAAAATATTCCTAGATAGAACATTTACACTGGCTCCTAAATTGGCCATAGCATAAAAGTTAAAGTTACCGATAGTGCAGGGAAGCGTGAAATGTCTTGGATTAGATTCCTTCGCAGGTAGTTGATCAATGGTGTTTTCTTCCTGAGAGTCAAAGAGGAAGGATATTTCGTGTAGATTCTTATGTTTCTCAGGAGAATTGGGTCCCTCATTTTCAACAGTTACTACCTTTGCTTGTTCAGATTTTTCCTTCTTAGAACGGAGTTCTTCAGTTAATTGTTCGATCTGGGTTTCTAAGTTTTTAAATGAGGCGTCTTGGTTCCTTGTATTAATCTCAGCATTTTCTTTAAGCTTTTTAATCCAAACCTCCATTTCAGTACTTATTCGAGTAGATTCCTCTTGATGCTCAGCCAATAATTCTTCTAAGCTTTGCCTCCTTTCAGCATATGGTGGATGATTATCAATCTTGGTGTAGTATCCAAGTGGTCCTGCATGAAACTTTCCTCCATTACTTCTGTTAAATGGCGCTGTTCGTCCAAATTCTCCATATCTGACCTCTTCCACTTGTTTAACTTCCTCGTTGAGGGGACAATCCTTGTCGAGGTGAGGTCCTTCGCAAATTTGGCATCCAACCTGGATTGCATGAACACTTACCTTTAACTTTTTCATGTCTCGTCCCAGGTTGTCCAACTTGTTTACTAAAGCAGCTAGTCCATCCTTGCTACTACTGCTTCCGATATTCCTGCTTGTTATGTCATCGTGCCATTTCTGAGAGTGGTCAGCCATGGTTTGAATTGTTGTGAGAGCATCGGCTGGTCTCATCCCGAGGATAGATCCCTGTTAATCAAGCAATTGACGGTTCATAGTGCTCAAACCCTTGTAGAAAATGTTTACTTTTTGATGACTATTGATGTCATAAGTAGGGCACTTGTATAGCAGGTCATTATACCGCTCCCAGGCCTGGTATAATGATTCATCTACTTCTTGCTTGAAGTTGTGAATGTTTTCAAGCTACTTTGCGGTCATGGAAGGTGGGTAGTACCTTTGGATAAAGGCCTTCTTGAGGAGATCCCATGTATTGATAGTTCCCGAGGCTAGTCTGTCCACCCATCTTTTTGCGGCTCCAGTAAGAGTAAAAGGGAAAACTCAGAGCATGACTGCATCTTTAGTGACTCCAAGGATATTAAATAAGCCAACAATGTTGAAGACTCGATCAATGTGATCGTGAGCATCCTCATCTTTGTTCTCGGATAAAGTGTCATCCCTCAGTTTGCGCATGAACTAACTCTTGATTTCAAAATTAACATTGCCTCCGATTTCGGGTTTAACCCTGCCCGATGCCTGCTTTTCTCATGACAATGCTAGGTATTGCTCCATAGTGAGAGTATCAATGTCTACTCCGGCTATGGTTCCTGCAGATATAGAGTTTCAAAAAAGAAGAGAAAATATTCAAATTAATTCTAATTTTTAGCACCCCGACAACGGCGCCAAAAACTTGATGCGTATTTTCTTTTAAAATATATTTTTATCAAGTTTTAAATTTATAAAACTCGATCTACCTAACAACGCACTAACGGGCAAAGAACCCGATCGTGTGTAGTATAGAATGGTAAATCCGAGGTCGTCCTAAGAGCTAAGTTGTAATTAGTTGTA
>BQNB010207202.1:0-10493 GCA_026074375.1 Tanacetum coccineum | reverse complement strand
ACATAGGCGGAAACACAGGCATGCGACGAAGAATGATCAATCATAACAAAAGATACAAAATAAAGAAATATAAAATGCATTAATGAAAGCGTCATGATGATCTTTCACCTCAAATACAGATTTGAGTGAAGTACCAATCAAGAACACATTAAATAGTCACCACAAATACAACCAAATACCCACGCAGGGGTCCATACTAGTCTTAAACAACAATCCTCCAAGATACTTAAGTTTAACAGAAAATTTAACACCAAGTTTCTCAGAACGCAATCTATACAGGATGCTCTTATGGTATGTTAATGCTTGCAACATAACTTCACTGATCATTCTCAACACCTGAAAATGATACTCGAAAAGTTCAACAAATATGGTGGTGAGCTCGTAGATTTAAAGAAAACCTAGTCGTTGTGCCAATATTTCAAATAGTGGACAATTGTGCAATATGACAGTGAATACATGTAACACATTTCATTTACCATAAATAGCATCACCATGCTATCAAATCTCATCCATATAGGCACCATTTCCATGCAAGGTCATCAAATTCTCAATTTACAAGCACCTAAAGCCTACCAGATGAAGCTATATATAGGGCGGAACATCACATATCATATCAAACCATAGCAATCCCATGCTATTAAAGGTCCACACGGCCAATCTAAATGATCAACAAGAAAAGTTTCACATATCATATTCTACCAAAACTCATGTCATTCACATAGCAGTCATAAGTATATAACATTGTCCCAAAAATAAATCAACTTTTGCGCAGCAAAGAAAACAGTTCAAAACAGTTTTGAGTATCATGTTAATACAAATAATGTCTAAAAACATTATTTATATTTTTGACCTCTCAACGTTTTGACAATAACAAAATGTAAAAACGTTTATGATAAAAATAAACGTTTACAAAATATTAATCATAAAATTCCATTTCTAAGATTAATCACTTATGGTGCATTTTGTTCACAATTTTGAAATACATGAATTAGAAACCCTGTAGTATTTCAAAAAGCTACAAATTACAAAAGCTTTGTTTAACAATCCCCTTATCTGTTTGGTTTGATGATATGTGAGGAAAAGATATGAAGCTATATAATAGTAATAGACATATATATCCTTCTTTTAAAACACAACACATCTACTATTATGTCATCTTCTTTTAACAAACTCATAAAACTAAAAAAACACAGCAAAAATTATATACAAATTAATTCATACAGTATCAATAACAATAATTTTGTAAACCAAACCTAATGCGGACCTTAACACACTTTGTTTTGCATAAACTCAAACCCACTTATTTGTCAACAGAAACTTGTTTTTGGCTAACATATATTCACTTCTTCGTAAACCCATCAATGAATCATTGTTAAAATCCTTATCTTTTTGATGAATTTGAGATACCCAGATGAGATTTACGTGTAAAATTAATGAATGAATGTTGATTTTTTTTGTATAAACTAAAAATTCCTAAATGAAATGGTAAAAGGGTATGAATTAATGGTGAATAAGATGGATCCAGTAGATGAAGGAAAAAAAGCACTAGGAACTATGAGAAAAAAAGGAAAAATGATGAGAGAGAAAGGGAAGAACATCTAGGGAATATGATTTGGATAAGGGCATAGTGGTCCTACATTGACCATTTAAGTCCCGTATTTAAAAACTTGCCTCCACCCCATGTTTTTTTAACCCCACCAATATTGCCTTTTTCAGTATTTTAAAACCATCAAAAAAAGCTACCAAACATGAAAAATAATGAATTCTATATTTAAACCCCTCTAAAACCACTCAAATATAATGAACCAAACACCCCCTTAAGGTATGTACAAACAAATCATTAAGCACAATTAGTGATCAAGAAAAATATTTTTTTTAACCATTACATTTTCACAAAAGTATTTTTACAAAATAAATATACATAAATACTTTTTAATAAAAGAAAATGTTTTATTTAAATAATAAAATTTGAATCCGGTTTCCCCCTAAAATGGAAGCTTCCATACAAGATACAACCTTCACCACAAAAATACAAAAACATGAGCGAAGTCTAGGGGCGGCCCCCTTATAGGCCTGGCAGCCCCCAAATGTATATGGGATTACTGGGACCGCCGTTAGCTAGCCGTTAGAAATCCTGTCTATAAATACTTCATTATTTCTGGTAGAAAAACACACCTCTTTGCATGAAATTTTCCATTCTTCTTTCTCTCTCTAAAAACCTTCTTTCTCTTACCAAATATCTTGATCACTAACACTCTTTGATCTTGTTTCAAGTGATCTAATCTCTATTTCTTATCTCTCCTCTCTATCAAGTGCAAGAAAAGAACATTCGTATTCATCAAGAAATAAATTGTTATTTAGTGATCTCTCCTCTATTCTTCTAAGTACCAAATCTCTATTGTAATTATCTTGTGTAGTTGTATGATTCAAATTGTGTGTAAATCTGATTGTGTAGATCTTTTGATTATGTATATCTTGTGAAGTGGTAGATTGGTTCTAGCTAAGATTAGTACTCAACATTTAGCTTAGTGTCGGAAAATAACGTAAGTGATGAGTAAACGATTTTCTTCGCCTAAAGAGAGCTTGTTGACATAGTGAAATCTTAAGTAGGATACTCGGGGAGTAGAGTAGGGTGAAGAAGAGCTTCGTAGCAGAACCACTATAAATCTTGGTGTCTTGGTTTGATTGTTCCCTCTCTTATCTTTTTATATTGCTTTAATCTTTATTCATTGTTAGTGTAGATATTGTTAGTATACATATATATTGTTGGTTCATATTATTGATTGGTTGAACATATAACTCAAATCTAATTATTTTGAAAGTAAACTTTTAAAACATAAAATGAACCTGTAAACTATTCAACCCCCCTTCTAGTTTCCATAATTGGTATCAGAAGCCAAGGTCACTCAAGATTTTTAAAATATACTGTATTTTAAAGCTTGGATTGATCTATGGATTCTGACAAATATCTAGAAGGACAATCCAGGTAAAGACCACCAATTTTGAAAGTGATAGTTTTATTTGTTGGAAAAATAGATTTGAGACATATGTTAAATCAAAAGATCTAGATATTTGGCATGTTATTACCAACGGTGATTTTTAACCCATTATTCAAAATCCAGAAACCAAACTTGATGAGGTTGTCCCTTTTGATAAACAAATTGATGATCTTAAAAAGAAGCTTGTGAAAAACAACGAAGCTAAAATGGTCATTTACAACGCTTTGCCTAGAAAAGAATATGAAAGAATTTTCATCTGTAATATGGTGAAAGAAATTTGGAAAACTTTGTTAATAACTAACCAAGGTAATAGTCAAGTCAAAGATAACAAGATCGGCCTTTTGGTACAACAATATGAACAATTCGTCATTTTAAAGACGAATCAATAGATTGTGCTTTTGCTAAATTTAATACTATTATCGCTAGTCTAAAAGCTCTTGATGAATGTTATTCTAGCAAGAATTATTTTAGGAAGTTTCTTAGGGCTCTACATCTTAAATGGAGAGGAAAGGTCACGGCGATTGAAGAGTCAAAAGAGTTAATATCACTATCCCTTGATGAACTTATCGAGAACCTCAAAGTTTACAAAATGATCATCAAGAAATATTCCAAAATAGTCAAAGCAAAAGGAGAAAAGAGATCTCTAGCTTTAAAGGCTAAAACAGAATCTAGTGATGAGGAGTGTTTGACTTCCACAAGTGAAGACGAAGAATACGCCATGGCGGTAAGAGACTTCAAGAAGTTCTTCAAAAGAAGAGGAAGATTCGTAAGACAACCTTGGAATGACAAAAAGACATTACAAAGAAGCCGAGATGACAAGAACGGTAAAGGTGATAGAAAATTCTTTAGATGTGGTGATCCAAATCATCTTATTAGAGAATGTCCAGAACCACCGAAAAACAAGGACCAAAGAGCCGTTGGAGGTTCTTAGAGCGATAGCGGTGAAGAAGATGATGAGAAAGTCAAAGATGAGACGTGTCTCGTAGCTCAAGCATCAAATGAGGTATGTTCCGAATCCTCTTACTTTAGTGATGAAAACTCATCAATAGATGATTTAGATCTAGATATTCATTATCTATTCGTTTCTAAATATCCCACATGATTAGCATTCTTATTTGACGTTAACTTTTAAAGGTTAATGGATAACGATTCTTTACGATCAGAGTGGCATAGTGGAAGCATGGTGGGCCCATAACCTACAAGTTTCATAAATCAAAGTATTCCATCCACCCAGGTTCTCTCAGGATCTGGAGAAATTCTATTGGCTGTCATCAAGAGGTGTGGTCTTGGAAGTAAGTAGACATGTGAAAGGAGGTAATTATAATTATGGTGCACAACATAATTATAAACGCATCACACACGTGGACTTGTGACCTTGATTAGCCTAACATAAAAATCAAATTCATGCCCAGTACCAACATCTATTCCCAAACAATATCACTATAACTTTCGACTAAATCTCGGGATGAGATTTCTGTAAGGGGTGGAGACTATAACAACCAAGAATTTTCATCAAATGCAAAATCAATCTATTTTACTATGATCACAATTATACGGGGAAATTTTTTCACTTTATTACATAACTTGCATTGTTAATATTTCAATATGCAAGGTAACTTGCATAACTAAAGTAGACGAGCTCACGCAACCTATCTATGACAATTATATCATCATATATGTCAAGCAAACAACATAACATGTCAAGTCAATATCATCATATCCTTTTTACCAAGTACATTATTCCTATGATGTACCATTCGTAACGTTATATCAAAACGGGCTTTAAACCGTTATTAGATGCCTCGAAAACCCTAAATCCATGAAGGGTTAATATCTAAAGTGAATATACAAGCTACTAAAGCATATGTACAAGTAACATAACATTTCATATGAATATACATTCTCTCCAAAGAAAGGTACAAGTCTTTAATACATAATGTACAAGTCATTAATGCACGATATCCAAAATAGTCATTTCAACTCTGTTTTTCTAAGTAATCTTGTACAATATATCAAGTATAAGTTACAAGCAAATCATGCATTACTTTTTCAACCTATATTCATTCTCAATTCATGAATTCACAAGAAATGCGAGTTAGAAACCCTAACCTGAGCTAAATGGTAAACCATAACCCGTTTATCGATTTTTATCCATTTTAAACCTTAACCAACACTCAATTAAGTTGTAATAACTTATTTTACAACTATGTCAATCCTATTTCATCATCATAAATCAATTATACGCAAAATGAATTCGAGAAACCCTAAACGTACCTAAATGGATCATTCAACTCGTTTACTAGTTTTTAATCATTTTAATCTCGAACAATCAAACAAGTGTCATTGTAAACTCATAATATAAGTTTACAATCCATGATCTATCCTTATTTTGGCAATGTAAATGAATTATAAGCTCAAAAACCCTAAAGAAACCCTAATATGCCCTAATTGAACCCGTGGCATATTTCATTCATTTTCGACCCATTTTAATCCAAACCACTTACCAAATCTTGATTATAATCCTTAATATATGTCCTAGAATCAGTAACCAAACATTCCTAATCAAGCTTACACGAAATACAAGCTTGAAAACCCAAGAAAACCCTAATCAAACCCATAATGACCCGTGACCCATTTCTAGCTCCATTTAACCCATTTAAAATTCTACCCATGTGCAAGCACCTCCATGACCAGCTACTACACACTCTTAAGCAGCTTACCCACCTGCTTAAGCCTTCCTATGGCCAAAATCAAAGCCACATCTCCTCCATTTTGACCACAACAGCCGCGGCAGCCTCCAATGGTGTGCACACCATCACTCTAGCTTTCTAGACCTCACAACCTACTCCATAGAACTCCCACCTCAGTATCTAGCTCCTACACATGTCCTTGACCTATTATTAAGAGTTCCTTAGCCACCTTGCATGAATTCAAGTATAAATAGGACCTCATATGCTTCATTCTAACTTGCACCCCACCTTCTCCTTATATAACCCAAGTGAGCAACCTTTCTCTACTCCTTATGATCTTAGGATCATCTAAGAACATCATTCAAGCAAATGTTTGAAGATTTGAAGCCCCGGGAACAAGATACAAGGCGTACGAGTGGAAATACTACCCGAAACGACCCATTTCCACCATTTTTGTTCCTTGAAGCTCAAACCCAAGTTCTGGATGTTCTACTTCTACTACTACACTCTTATAATTTTTATATGATCCTAAATAAATGCTTGTTAAAGTTTCATAACTTAATTCATGCTCAATTTCTATTTTGATCCAAAACCGTACACCTGAAACCCTAATTTCATGTTTTTCTTAAAACTAAATGTTATAATTGTTAAATGTTGTTATAATATATCCTAGAATGCTTAACTAATGTTAAAATAACCACTTTATTAATTAATGAAGGAATTTGAACTTAAAACACGCGCATTTACATTTTGAAACCCTAATTTGACCTATTTTGCTTCCTAGCTTAACGGATCTACTAGTTTAATCCATTACACAACTATAATCTATAGCAAGATGCTAAAAAATAAGATGGAATCTTAGAGAGAGAAAGTAGAGAGAGAAACATGAAAGAAAGTTAGATTAGAGAAAAATGAGAAGTTACAAGTGATAGAAAAGTAACCATCACCCTTTACCAAGTGTGGTGAAGGGATATTTATACCCATACCTTGCTAGGTGGCTTATGGGCTTGTAACTTAGGCCGAGCTTGGCATAACTTGGACTTTAAGCCTGAAACATGGACAATATTAGATTACAATCCAAGCCCATTGAACTCGACTAACCTATTACAACACATGACCTAGTTTGACTTTCTAAGACCGATAACATTCTTGTTTGACTTAATATAATTAAGGCTAACAATCTCCCCCAATGTTGAGGTCTCTTTCTTCAAACTCCTCTGTACCACCGATGACATTGAAGATATGACGTTTGACGTTTATGCTTTGCCTTGTTATGGTCTTGTCTTGTTTGTAATGGCTTTGTTCATCCATGCTTTGTGATCTTGATTTTGAGCCTTTATCTTTTGACTTTGAGTTCTTGAGATCGTTATCTTGCATCATCTCCTTGACTTGAATCATCTTGATTTGACTTCCTTGATCAACTTGTGCTCTTGACCAACATGCTCATACTTGTTACATTCTTGTTTGACATATGTGATTATAAGTCTAACAATCTCCCCAATTGATGATTCTTTATTTGACTTTGAGGCTCTTTGATGGTGGGGAAGATTAGAATCAACTATCTTGACGTTGAATGATTGACTTTGAAAGCTTGAGTATGAGCATGTGGTTTATGAATCCGACTTCGCTGGAATGAGGCTGCAACACCGTCGTCTAAACCTGAAATAAGACAGTTAGCAATAAAAGATGAATATGGCTTTGTCATTCATCTTGACTTCGGTTGCATTAACCTCCGGTTTCCCGTTTTATAGTATAAATACTATACCTGTGATCAGGTAGATTCAAAGAATCTCCTTGACAGGGTTTCCAGCTCAAAGCGTAGGATCTTCTAACACAGATGTATTAGATTCACCATGCTTGCTAGTTCTCATTACCGGAACGTCTCAAAGCAGACAACACGGTAAGAGTGAATCAGATAGTTACTATCTTTCTGATTAAGTCGTCAATTCATTTACTGGACCAAAATTGATATCCAGTTATCACAAGCTTGATTCATATAGAATCTTGCAAGTCACCTACCAAGAGCTTGTTTGATGTTGGCTCAAGCAGGATTTCCATCTTCACTGTGAATACTTAAGTATCACTCGGATGTTCTGGCAAGATCTCAAGGATAATGCGTAGGACTCTTTGTTACAACTTGTGAACTTTATGGTGTTCAACAAGTGTATTTTGACATTGTGTCCTAATGAGATTTATATCTCTTTAATGATTTCATAAACCCGTGAGGGGAATACATGCTATAAATTATGAATACAAGTGTTTTTACAAGTTATATGCTATTCTGATATACCATTATGACTAATGTCTAAGTTACTTTATGCCAAAAGTCCCTCATTATCATGGACCATTAACCACTTACGGGTGAACGCGAATATTGTGGATAGATCTATCGGGATTGACGAATCCTGTTTGTGTTAGCCGAATAGGTAACCAAACACACTATATTTGAATTTCATAGGTATATGGCAAGTGCCTACACCGAGGGCCATTATCTCTCTATATATATCATTTTGGGTATATATATACACTAGTCAGTTTATGTGCCATGAGCTTAGACCAGACAAGACCAAACATACCAAACAAGACGATAACGCAATAATACACTGTTACTATGATAATTGTATTCGTTGCAATTATTACAAATAACGGGTATATAATAACGTGACCTAAGATCATAACAATACCATTTTCATAATAATTGTGTTTGTACAATTATTACACTATGACTTGTATTCAAACTGTTTATCAAACCTATGAATTTCACTCAACCTTTGTGTTGAATTTTTAGCATGTTTATCTCAGGTTATTGAGCAATATACGGCACGGAGTGGCATGGACTCGAAGATGGCTAAAACTTGTTATCATTCACATTGTATGTAACTAGATTTTGGGACCTGCCTTTGTAAAACTCTGATTTGAAATGAATGATAACGTATCTTTTGAACAAACGTCTCTTTTGGGTCGTTTTCTATGATTATGATTGTTGTTTCCATGAAGTAATACCCCAGATTAGCTTCCGCTGCTATATTGTAAAAATGGGGGTGTTACAGATTGGTATCAGTGCCATGGTTATAGAGAACAAGGTCAAAACCTTAACTATAACCACATTTCTTTTTCAGCCATCAAAGTCCTCCGTGCCACTACATTCCGGAACAAGTATGTAAAGATACATATCTATTATACTATTACATAAATAACTTATGTTATTTACAAATGGGTTGTTATCAGAACGATGTCTTCTCCTAGCCGCTCTACTTCCGATATTGAGGATGATTTTTCCTTTATAAATATTCTTAACTATACTTCGGTCTCACCGGATTATTTCCCAGCTTCAACGGGAAGCAGTTCTTTTAACTCTTCAGAAAACTCTAAAGATAATATGATCCCACCAATATTCTCATCTTTCTACAATAATCCTTGTTTAAAGGACGTACAAGCATTTTATGCTAAGGAATTACCTATTCCATCACCAGATCCTATTACTCCACCGGCTATTTTAACTCCATCTCTGGTATTACCACCATCACTACTATTTGATCCTTGATATTTCTTTGTTCCTGAAGAACTATTACCACCTAAGAAGCGAATCCATTCCCTATCTTCTTCCTTAACTACGTTATCCCAGAATCAAAACTGTGATTTGGTATCACCATCTTTCTTGGTTTATACTCCTACCCCACCTTAGGGATTTGAAATAGGAAAAAGTTCATATAAGATGCATCTGAAACATCATGAGGAACAAGTCGAAGATATCTTGAATTACTTAGATGAACTCTCTTTTCACCGCATTGAGAAAATGGAAGAAGGATGTATTAATGGTAATGAACTAAAGATTGAACTTAAAAGAATCCGTACTCAGATTATCAGACTTTAAAAGAAGCGGTTAGGGCAAAAGGATAAGATTGCCTTTGCTAACTATAGAATTTCCGATCTTGAACAGATCATTGAGAAAATCCAAGCTTGTCACCAAACGGATCAGGAAGATCTTTAGGATGTCATCCACCAGCTCACAATTAACAAACTCTTAGACTAGTTATAACTTTATCCTAGCCACGAGATGTGTGGTATAAATAAAAAAGCTTGTCAAATCTTGAATATATACAATAAGAAGGCACGTTATTTATGAAGGTAATCCCTTTACATACCTTATTTCTAGCTTATCTCTCTTTTATCATCATCTCCATCATTTGCATCATTATCTCCGTCTTCATCATTATGAATCTTACCATAACCTCTAAGTGCTTAAAATTCAAAAATAAGCATTTTAAGTATCACATTTTCTTTTATTAGCTTTCAAAACTTGTGATGTCATTCTTACTACGTGTTCTCTTATGTTGATAGAATGCCTCCCAAAAGGACGTCAACATCTGAAACACCAGCCATAACTTTGGCTTCCATCCAGCAACTGATTAATAATGGCATTACCGCAGCTCTGGAAGCACAAGCTGCAACAACGGCTAGTGCTAGTAATCCCAACAGGAACACCGGACCTACTGGAATTCCTGTAGCAAAAACGAGAAACTACAAGGAATTCATAAGCTGTCAACCTTTCTACTTCAATGGTACGGAAGGAGCTGTTGAACTCATTCGCTGGTTTGAGCGGACTGAATCAGTGTTTTCTCGTAGCAAGTGTGCTGAGGAAGACAAAGTGACATTTGCTACTTGTACTTTAACCAATGATGCCCTGTCTTGGTGGAATTCATACACTCAATCTATTGGAATAGATCAAGCCAATCAAATCACTTGGACCGAATTGAAAAGACTCTTAACCAATAAGTATTACCCTCGAACTGAAGTCAAGAAA
>BQNB010207201.1:0-10493 GCA_026074375.1 Tanacetum coccineum | reverse complement strand
TGGTAAAAACAAATGAATATCCATTCCGTGAGTACATACCAAAAATACCATACCCTCAAGCTTTTAAAGTGGATCATTCCCACTTGAACCATATCGTGAAGGAATCTTAAATCAAGTTAAGAATAACAATAATAATATAGTAGTAATAGTAAATAATATTAATAAACCTATAAAAAATACTAAAATATATCAAACGAAAAGCTTTGCAGTTTTTAAGTATGTCGTGTACAGGGCCTGTGTGTTTCATACCTGACTACTGTATCCAAAAAGAAATTTAATGAACTTTGTGGGTGTGTTCACTGGAAACCCTCACGAGACTATAACTCATCCGCTCAAAAAACCAAGGGTTTTAAAGGCATGTTGCATACGCTAAATGCAGTCATGTTGCCTATAAAAGTGCGCTTTGTATTTTACGGTTTTTGTAGTTTTGTCTATTTTGCAGATCAACTAAATAGGTGGAGCTTGGATGGTGGTGATAGCTTATCGCTTGTGGATGTGATATATTCTCAGTATATTACATGTGGTTGAATTCACATGCTTAGTGTTCTGTTTCGCGCCATATCTTCCAGAATTCAACCGAGCACTTATGAGCCCTGGGAAGTCTCGTTTCTCATATATTTATTTTCCTCATTATCCTACTTCTAATTATGCATCATGCTCAACTTAATTGTGGAGGGGAAATAAATTGAAAAAATAAGACTCATTTTTATGGAACTTCTTAATACAAATATTCGCTCAAAAATGATATTTATATTTAATGATCTTCATGTTTTGATAATAACAAATATAATGTCATACTACGCAAAAGTTTACGTAAACAAGTTATTTAGTCAAACGTTTACTTGACGACGACAAATCACTTAAGGTGTGAATATGACATTATTAAACATAGTTAATGATTAAAGAAAAATATTATCATTTGCATAAACCATTCTAATCAAATGATTTAAGTTAACACATGATTAATTATAAGCTAGTTATATTAATCATGTAAGACAAAATAAGATTAACCATAAGTGGAAATAATCTATCAAAATCTTCCCAAATCTATAAAATCTTTCCTTATTGACGATAAGAAGTATTTTATTCTAGAAGAATCTAATAAACAAGTTTTATTAAGTACAAAATAATATTTTGTATATATTTGGGATTAATCACAAATTGACAAATGCTATCCCAGCTCCACCAATGGATCCACCAAATACACGGACGGATCCAACATATGGTGGATCCGTGAGTTGCACGGACCAGTTGTCTGGGACAAATTTGAATTTCAAATTGTTGCCTATAAATAGCAAACTTAAGTCTTTATTTTAGACAACTCTTGACAAATATTTTTACACACATCTTTTATCTTTTATATATTCTTTGATCATTATACTTGTTACATAATCTATTACAAGTGATTAACTCATTCCCCTCTTTAGTGAAGCACACATATGAAGACGTCAAGCTTCAAGTGTTAATAGTTTAGTTGTGTCATCACGTTTGTGATAATCATTCATCTTGTATATCTTGTGTTGTATGTTGTGTATATCATATGTGTATAATAGGTTAGTATTTCGGCCACAAAATACATAGTGTGTTAGATTGGTTCTATCTCAAAGTAGAACTCGGTATTTAGCTTAGTACTGGAATAAGTGTAAGCGACGTGTACGGTTTTCTTCGCCTAAAGGGAGCTTGTTGACATAGTGAAGATAACTCTCAAGTTGGGTACTTGGGGAGTGGAGTAGGGCGAAGAGGAGCTTTGTAGCCAAACCACTATAAATCATTGTGTCATCAGTTTGATCTTTCTTATCTTTACTTGTTCATACTTCGTAGATTACTTATTTACTTATTGCATTGCTATCATATATATTTGTGTATATCTCTTGAGTTCACATAAGTTGACAATCTAAGTTTTATTTAAAAATGGTAAAAACTATTTAACCCCCCCCCCCCTTTCTAGTTTTCACACTCTGGATCTACAAACCCGTTCGGTTGGCTAACATAGACCTCCTCACGCAGTATTCCATTCAAGAACGCGGTCTTCACATCCATTTGATAGAAGACCATGTTCATATGAGCAGATAATGCAATAAAGATACGGATGGCCTCGAGTCTAGCAACTAGAGCAAAAGATTCTTCCAAGCATATTCCTTCTTCCTTACGATATCCCCTCGCTACCAAACGAGCCTTATTTTTCAATACACCTCCTAGCTCGACTAATTTTACCTTATAGATCCACATCAAGGTAAAAATCATAACACGATTCGAACGAGGTACGAGCTCTGGTATGTGCTTAAATACACATACCTTTTACCTAATAAATCAAGCTAAAAAGATCAATAATGAACAAAAATGACATAAAAATGCATTGTATATGTGTATTTTGTTATTTGTGTCTTGCAGGTACGGATATTAAATAAAAGGACAAAAACAAAGCAAATTCAGAAAAAACCAAGCACAGGATTAGAAAGAGCGCGAAAACCCAAAGCCGAAGGCATATTCATTCTTAATGGGCTAACCTGTACCCGTTTAACGGGCCAAGTCAGCCCATTAATATGAGTTATACAACACCTTAGCCCACATTTAAACCAAGTCCAAATCCATTTCATAAAAGGCCCAAGTCAAGCCCAAATCCATCCCTTGGTCATAGTCTAAATGATATAAACGTATGGTCAAATTTACTGTATATCATCCTCCTCCCTCCCATTCTTTACACAAGGAAGAATAACTAAGGTAAATCCCTCTCCACAAATCATACACACACGAACCCTTCTAGAAGATTATCTGACACACCTGACACTTCAGAGCCACGCTGGCAATCCGGAGTCTAATCATTGGTAATGTGACGTGCATCTTAATCAAGGGCTCAGATCATTGGATTTGTGGCGGTTTGGAATGGAAGGCCAGGATGAAGAGCTCTCAAGCCTCTCACACAACAAACATAAGAAGCACACCCAACCCCCTTGGCTACTTTATAAATAGATTAGGAATTCTCTTGTAAAAATCATCTAGGAGTAGGATTATATTAGAGTAGTGTAGATTTAATTTCCAGCTTAATTTCTGCTTATTTTAATGTTTAATGTATTTTTCTTTCAAGTTTAATGTAATCTTTTAAGTTTTAATGAAATTTAAGTTTTTATAAATTCTGTCTTTTAAATTCTGTTTTATTCAATTGCATTTCACTTAATCATGTTTTAAAGAAGTTAATAAGCTCTCTTAATCCAGTATTACTTAGTTTAATTCTCTTATAAGCTTAATTGAGCTTTTTGTTCTTTAATTCTCCCCAAAATTTACCTCAGCTTATGTTGGATGATAAGCCGGATTTGGATGGGCTTATGGACCTTACTAGCTTGTGCAAACAAGCTAGAGCTTGTAGATAAGCTCATTTGAGCATTTCAATCCTTGTTTAGAGCAAAGGATCAAGGTACACTTAATTTTCACTCTTATTTAGCTTAAAATTGTTTTGCTTATTAGATTGCTTAATTGTGCTTATTTTTGTGAGGTTAATGCTTATTTGTCCTTTACTTTCCTTATGCTATATCTGTTTTTGATTATCTTAGCTTAAATCATCTTTTTATAGTTTAAAAGTGCAAATCCATTACTTAAAGGGGTGTTTGGCACAACAACACTAACCTATGTTAGTGCTGCCTATGCCTCTTTTGTTTCTCAAATCATATTCAACGAGCTTAAATTTAGTCTATAAGTTAGTTTAAATTAGTTTTTTAAAGTCTAAAATTCAAGTTTAAGATTTGTTGTAACCATGGTTTGAATCTGTGGTAATTTTGTCTTGTAATCTAGCTTATTTGGTTTAATTTTGATTAAGTGCTATTTGGTGTCAATTTCATGCTTGTTTATGAGTCCTTAATGCAGTAATATGATCTAGTTTAAGTGTGCAATTGTCTTGTGTGTTTTTTAGTCAAAACTGTCAGTCTTATTTCTATTGTCCAAAAGCCAGTTTTCAATAGTAAATTTAGGTAAGATAAAAATAGTTTTAATGTCTGATATTGCTAGGATAAGCTCTTTGGATAACAAGCTTGATCTGTTTTAACTTCTTAAGTTTTTAAATTAGCTTTTTCTAGCTTAATAATAGGGCTGCACTTTGCCATTTTCAAACATAAAAAAAAAAGCCAAAAAGATACATTAGTGTAGTCTGCCACTTTTTAAGTCCCTTTTTCTTGCTTAATCCCTTAGTCAATTTTCTTAAGTTTAGCTTATTTGTGTCCTACAAGTATTGATCTAAATTTTTGGTTTATTAGTTTTTTTTTCTTTTAGCTTATTTGGTCTTAATTCAAGCTTAAAGTTTGTCAAAAGTCATCTTGAGTTTTTTTCTAGTAATCAGTCTTATTGCTTTTAAATGCATTTTAGCTTCTGTCATTTGCTTATTTATTAGTCCTTTGTGCTTATTTAGTCTAGGTCTTGATCTGTTTCTAGTTTATTAGCTTCTTTTGAGCTTAATGAGTCACAAATAGTCCAAACATTTTAGTTATATGTCTTTTAGTCAAAATAAGCAAAACTGTCTCCTTTTTCAGCTTTTTCCTAGCTTAAAAATAAGTTTTGTCAAAAGTCTCTTTATTAAAGTTGTTTATTTTTGTTTTTTTAAAAAGAAAATTTTAAAAATGTTTTATAAAAAAAGGTGGCCACAGGTTTCGAGCCTGTGACCTCCCCTTCACACACCCAACACTTTAGCACACACTTTCACTACCAACTGCCCTTTGGACTTTTTCAGTTATTCATTGCACCACTTAATTAATATAGTTTTCTTTTTAGTTTAAGCTTATTTGCTTTATAACTGCTTATTTGTTTCAGCTTATTTTCCCGTTTTAATTTTCTTAAGTTTAGATTTGTTCAAAGTACTTTTCATGAATTTTTTAGATTTTTTTAAATTAGTTTAATATTTTTAATAATATTTTTAGATTAAATTAGTTTTAAATTCATAAAAAAAAAGTCAAAAAAATACAATTCTTTTTTCTAAAATTATTTTTAATCATTTAGGACCTTTAGAAATTAAATTTGTATTTTTAGGGTTAAAATTTGATAGTTTAGTTTTTTAAGTCTCGGTTTTCGATTCCCGTTATCGTTTTTAGCTTCAATTTCTTAATTGCTTTAATTGTTAATTTAGCTTATCTTTATTTTCTTTTGCATTAGTAGAATTAAATTCAAAAACCAAAGTATTGATATTCAAGCATCAAACAAAGTACTTTCGCGGTTTTCAAATTCGCCTCTTGTCGGGATACGACATCCGGGAGATAAATTATTGTTTATCCTCAAGCAATTTTCATATCAAACGGGATACTCACTATATTATAATTAATTTGAGGTATTTAGGATATATATTTTATTATATATAGATTATTTAGATCGAATCAAATTTTTGGCGCCACTGCCGGGGAGAGGTGTACGATTTTCGCGAAGTATTTGAAGTTAGTGCCTTGAAGATCCTTTCCCCGTGAAAGTTTTCGTTTTCTTTTATATAAAAATACAAAAATATTTTACACTTCTATTTTTATTTTATTTTATTTTAATATTAAAAATAACCGTTTGTTAATTGTCGTTTCGGCTCATCTTTAGTTAACAAACTATAAGAGAAGTATAAGGAGGTTCGATCCTACAAACTTCGACCCGAAAGGAGAAGGTTTTTAAAGCGTTTCGCGCTTACCCACTCCTCTGCTTCTTTGTGCGTTTTCTAGAGAGCTACCGTGCACTATTGACTTTCGGTTACCAAAAATATTTTTCTTAATTTTTATTATTTCTTATGAAAAATCTATAAATACTCTTCTCTATCCTCTTATTCGTTTAATTCTTATTCTCTTTACCTTCTTATCTGATAATTCTTCAAAATGTCTTGGTTTTCAAGATGCTTGTGGTGTGGAGGACCGTTTAACGGTAGAAATTGTCGGCTTTGTACCAATGTGAGTTTCAGAGATGAGCCCGTCTATGACTCTAATCCAAATTCTTATATTCAAACTCCTGATTTTTCTAACCAACCTTCCCCAAACATCTTCGTTCGACCAATTTCATTGTTTTCATTGTAAAGATCCGTTAGAAGATGGTGAACGTTGTCAACTGTGTACATGTGTGAGGTGTGGACATTATCTTGAAGATGGATTTTGTTCATTTTGCAATTCTGAAGCTGGAAATTCATTCGTTAATGATTCAAATCTGAATTCTTTCAATGATCTCCAAAACGTTTTTCACCCACCCTCCACAACCCCAGTACGAATCATACTTGTGTGAGTTATGTGGAAACAATTCTCATTATGGTTATGATGTGTACACCATCGGTTTCTACGATTTATGGTTTTGAGCGGAAACCGAGATACATCAAAATTTAATGATAATATTTATCACAAATTTCACCAAGTTTTCACCAACAATATCTTTGCTGTGAAAAATATGGGGGCCTCATGAAAGTTTTTCAATGTCAACCGAAGAATCAAACTATTTTGAGCCTAACTATTTGGTTTTGACAACCCTCGCAGATTCCATAAATCATCAAGATGGACCAATCAACAAGGGATAAGTGATGTTGCACGATAGTTGGGATATTAAAAGAGGTCACAAAATTAATTCTCAACATGATAAATCTTTTTGTGAAAAGTTTTTTTCAACAAAAGCCAGGCGGCTGATCGATCAATCACCTCTCAATGAAATGAGTATCAAAACTCTGGGGATTAAAAGCGCGCATTTTTTAGATGAAATGTTTATGTTTAAGTAATGACTTACAGATTAAAGATTATCGTAATGAGAAAATTGATATTCGTTTTAGAAGGGAATGTGAAAATATGATTGATGAGCTTAAAGGTAAATTCAATGGAATGAGTATTGAGATTAATAAAAAGAAAGAGCTTCAGCAACTAGAGCAGGCGGCTAAACTTAGTACCTATACTACCGAGCCTTCGCGACGTTTCAATTATTTTTATGATGACGATGACGAGGAGAGTTCTATTCCTTTGAGAGATATTATTTCTAAACTTCCTCCGTCTATTGCAATCACATCCGTTTTACCGACTTTGGAGCCCGAGGACTCTCTCATCATGGGGAATGAGGAACTTAGCACTATTCCTGAAAAGGAATCAGACGAATTCATAAAGTCTAGTGTTGAGGACCTTGTTCCAATCCTAAGTGAGTCCGAGGATACATCCGAGAGTGATAGTGTTTGTGATTTACCTTCGTGTGATGATTTCTCTCCCATTAACGTTTATGAGGAAAAATCTGTGACTTTCTCTAACCCTCTCTTCGATTCAAATGACGATTTTACCTCTAGTGATGACGAGTCACTATCCGATGAGGACGTTCCGGAAGATAATGTTAAAATTTACTCGAACCCTCTTTTCGAATTCGATGACGAATACATCTCTAGTGACATAGATCCTCTTTTTGATGAGGTGTTAGAGAACATCAAGAGTAAGGACTCTTATGTTTCTAACCTTGATGAGCCAGTTTTGCTTGTCACACCTCTTTCCAAATTTAATGAGGATGAATGTTTCGACCCAGGTGACGACGTTGATGAGATTGAGTTTCTACTTCACCATGATCCTTCTACTCCTAAGATAAGCGTTGCTTATATTCTCGAGGGGTTCATCGATGAACTGCCTCTCGAAGAGAATGATGATTTATTCGATTTGGAATCTAAAGAAAATGAATGGAAGAAGATTTTGTATGATGCTTCAATGATGGATTTGTGGGACCGAGGACAAGTTTTGAGCGCATTCATAAGAAAAAAATTTCTCCAAATATGTGAGCTTATCCTTTGAGGATCGCCATTATCTTTCCTTCACATATGTTATCCAAATTTTTCTTCCTTATTTCACGTATCCGGTGAATTCTTCTACTTTCCCTCTCTCCTCCGTGAGTGAGGATATCATTTTTGACCCCGGCATCTCCGCTTTTCATTTTTCTTCTTTAGAGCCGGTGGCATATGAATATCCGATGGAAGTTTGCTCTTCCACTTGTTTCGTCCCTAATATCACGATGATATGGGGAGAGTCAAGCTAGAGACTCGCACAAAAACAAGCGCTTCGTGGGTGGCAACCCATGCTTATCCTTAGTAGTAGTATAATATTTATTAATAAGTGTGATGTGAGGAGGCTCGCCTCTTCCTTTCTCGTGTTTTGTGTTTTGTGTTTTATGTCCAGGATTGCCTCGGATTATGAAGACTCTCGTGCTCGTGGTTTTGTCCATCGTTCACTCGATCTTCAATCCTTCACATGCTTATATATGGGAATCCGATATCCTAGATCTTATTGATTAACGTTTATCTATTAGCATAATTAATAAACGGCTTTAGATTTGCGTAGAGACCCCTTAATATTTGGATTATGCCTTGGAATTAGTATGGGGGTGACAGTCTCACATTGAGGACAATGTGTAGTTCTAGTATGGGGGGGATCTTTCGATTCGATCTTACTTGTTTTTGCCTTGTCCTCACGTAACCATGTTTTTCCACCAAAAATAGCAAAAATATGCTAAAATTAAAAAATTTCAAAAATAGAATAAGTGTTTTGACACGATGTTTTGTCTTTTTAAGAAATAAATTTTGACTTGATCGAGCATGTTGCGCTCTAGCTTGCCCATTAACTTATATAAATTTAAGCTTTTGCTAGTCTTTTATACAAGAAGCTTTAAAACGTGAATTCTAGCTCAAAAAAGCCTAGAATTTGCAAGTTTCCATGATAGACTTTAAATATGCTAAGCTTGTTTTTATTAGACTAAGCGTTCGCGGATCTTTTTATTAAAGATTTTAAATTTGTGATAAACGAAAAATGATAGAGCTTTATATAAGTTATGTGCTAAACATGGAGTAGTTAGATCTCTTTAGAGCTCATAAAAGTTAATTGTGGCTTTTTGCTCCCATCAGCTTAATAAACGTTATATAATTGTTAATAAAGTTGCTTTGGTTTTTGCAATTCTTAGTTTAGATCCCTTCGTAGAGATTCCTTTTGGTGAAAGAAAGGTACACATCGAGGTTTTGTCAGTGTTGTGGGGAAATAGGCTACCGATTCCTGATGGCTTGCTACCGTTGTCTAGGTAGTTAAAAGACCACAGGACTTGAAATTTGGCTATAATAATAATTATGTAATAAACTGAAGCCGAAATAAGACCACTACCTCTTACCGGCTCACAACCGATGTTGCAGCCTTCAAAAAGGTCGAGGATCACCAAGGTCGAAATAAGACTCCTGGACCATGGTCGGTTCGCATACCGATGTGGCAATTGTTTAAAGGACCGAGGTTTAATAATGTTGCAATAATAATAATAATAAAGCCAAATTTTGACTCCGGGGATATCTAAATAGGATAACCCCTAAATCGTGCGAAATTAGAACCTTAATATGGACCTTATTCTCACCATATCGTCTCTTTAGGAAAGGATTTCAAACTAATTGTGGTCTAAACCGGGTTTACTTTATGAGAATAAAACATTAATTAATTTGTCACCAATAATAATAATAAAATCTTTAGAGGATTTAGGAATAAGGGAGCGGAAAGTAGCTATGCATACACAATTAGCATTTATGACATCTTAACTTGTATTTAGCAATGATTTCGTTTTTAAGCTTGGTTTGGGGCGGGTGAAAAATCAAGGACGATGAATTTATCCTTTTAGTGTTTCTTGTTCCGTGAAGTTATGATATGTATGAATAATAATAAATGAATAAAAATGGTAAAACATGGGGCTTTTCAAAACTAGAAATTTCTTAATCCCCTTAGATGAACACTTAGCTACTTTTCGAGGTAATTAGTCTAAGGAGGATGAATTTTTGGTTTTCTAAGTATGTTTATGACATTGCGTGGGGACACAGTAATAGCTTAGTATGGGGGATTTTGGTATGTGCTTAATGTAACATTTCTCATTTTCGTGTCATTGTACGACTATATTAATGATCACTATTTATTTTAGTCCGATACGCGGTTACTTTCTTACACGCATTAGCATTAATGAGCTAGTTTTGCAGTCCTAGTTTATATTTAACTATGATTTCATTTTAAGCTTAGTTTGGGGATTGTAAAAATCAAGGATGACGAACTCCCGTTCTTAAATCCTTTTAATAATATTATTAAGTTTTATCTTAGTTCTTATCTATTAATGAATAAGTAAAAATAAATGATTTTTGAACCTTTTAATGGACCTTTTCTATTCGTGTTTGATTGTGAGGGGTCATAGGTTAAAAGAGGATTTAATTATTTATTTTTGGGCGTGTTTTATTTACATTGCGTGTGGGACCAGCAATGGCTTAGTGTGGGGGAATCTGATGTGCGCTAAAATACACATCATTTATAACCCGGAAAACACTATTAAACAGGCTAAAAATGCTAAAATATGGATAATTATCTTGCAAATATGTTTGTTTGGTATTTTTATGTATTGCAGGTAAAAATGATTGAAAACGGAGCATAAATGGGTAAATACGGTTTCGTCGCGATCAAGAGTGCCTATTATTCAAAATCAAGACAAAGTCATGAAAAGTCTCCGAGCATGCCATTGGAAAGAATGCGAGATTTTGA
>BQNB010207199.1:0-10494 GCA_026074375.1 Tanacetum coccineum | reverse complement strand
GAGTGGCAGTACCACTCCGCTTTCTAATTCTCGTCCTAGTCTCACATCTTTTGAGACTAGCGATTCTCTTCTTGAGGAGTTCGCCGATGAACTCGCTCTTCTTGACCTATTTCCATCGGGAAATGAGGATGTTGATTTTGAAGCCGATCTTAGAGAAATTGAATTGTTACTTAACCGTGATCCGTCAACAAATTTTTCACCTACGATTACGATTGATCCTAATCCCGAGAGGTTCACCGACAAACCTGCTCTAGCTTGTTTACCTCCACCGGGAGATGACGAATCATTTCTTAAGGAGGATGTTCAAGAAGAAAATTTTCAAGTTTATTCAAACCTTCTTTTTGAATTTGATGACAATTACAACTCTAGTGACATTAATCCTCTTTTTAAAGAGATATTAGAGGATGGCGAGAGTAAGGACTCCAATGTTTCTAATTTTGATGAGCCAGTTTTACTTAACACACCTCTTTTCGATGAGGATGAGTGTTTTGACCCAAGAGGCGAAATTGATAAGATCGATGCTTTTATGGACGCTTATAATGACTCGGAGGGAGACGATCTTGAGATTTTGAATAACACCACCCATAATCTCTCCCCCGAGGTGTTTTTCGATCATGAACCACAAGGCTTAAAGGATGAACCTGATAATGATGATTTAATGACCGAGGACAAAGTTTTCGACCTCGGGGTTATTGAGAAAATTTTCTTTCCATCATATGTGAGATTATCCTCTAAGGATCGCCATTATTTTTTCTTCACAATTGTTTTCTCCTTCGGGAGTGAGGACACCATTTTTGATCCTGGCATCTACGCTTTTCATTTTTCTTCTCTTGAGCCGATGGCATTTGAAAGTCAAATGGAAGTTTGCTCTTCCACTTGTTTCATCCCCAAGGACAAATGAATTCGGGGATCGAGTCAAGCTATGTGACTCAGTTACCAAAAACAAAGCGCTTTGTGGGAGGCACCCCATGCTTATCTATCTTATTTCTAATGTGATATGAGGAGGCTTGTACTCTTTCGATTCTTGTTGTTTATGCTTGTGATTGTTTGTAGGATTGACCCAAAAATTTTGAAGACTCTCGTGTTCGGTGTTTTGTCTCGGTTCACTCGAGCTTCCTAGCCTTTTCTTGCCATTAGTTTGGGGAAATCCGATATCCAATGTAACATCCCGTAATAAAATTTAATTCTCGTTTTGTTAAGTAAAAGTCATGTACTGCAAGTTTGCAAGTTTACCGATAATTTTCAACGAGAAGTCATCTTATGATCGTCAATGCATTATTTTTGTCATAGAAAAGTTTTAATTCGCCACGCTAATATCACCATTATTACTCTGTGCCTAAAGGGATATTTTAGAACGCGTAGCGATAAGAAACCCTATTTAGTTTTATCTTTTGTGAAACGCGGTTATTTAACTTGTAGCACTTGTATAAACCGCCTATGCTCAAAATAAGTGGCCCCATGACAACATAATATAATTCATCAAGGACAAAAATAAGCTATACATATATTATATAAATTATATATATATATATATATATAATATATATATATATATAAATTCAACACCTTGATATGTACATATTAAAATATATGGAAAACAAAATACAATCATGATAACACACTAACATTATAAATCTTACAACACTACCCTACTACCTTATCATTATTGAATAATCCCATCACAATGCTTTACGATTCAATTTCAATTTGAAATTGAAAGGCATAGTAAGGATTCTTTAAACAGTATTAGGAAAAGTAGGCAACATGGCTAACATTATTAAGAAATTCATTAAGATTCAAGATAGTAGCATAAGGACCATGCACATGTAACATATTTAGTGATCAACCAAAGACGTCGAGTAAAAACAGGAACCATTCATGAAACAAATACATCACAACTAAAATATGAAAATACTAAGTAAACTACACGGTTCAAGATCAAGTTTCGTTAAAGTGTAAGAGCTAAGTGAGTGTCGGCCTTAGAAGAAATAGCAACCAAGTTCAAATCTCATCACCATCATCTTTTCTCGTCATCTATCGAGCTTGGACCTCGGTGAGTCTTTTCTAGTTTGCCATGACATTTAACCCATATTGCGACCAAGACCAAAGCCACACCAACCTTGGCAAGCCGGCCAAAGGTCTCGGCCTTGCCTAGGCTATACACGACACATATAACGCATGCATGATTAGTGTTTACGCATGCATGCAGAAACCAAGACGCGACACACATGAAATAACAACTATAACATAATTTGTAAACCACGCCTTTCGCGTATAAGACTAGTAACGAGTCAAGATATTTTGTAAGAACTTTAAACATGCCGTAACCAAATGTTTGGCTCGTAAGAGGTTAACAGACCCTAGAGTTTACATATGAAATATGAGGAAACCCTCATACGGAACCCTTGACGTTTTGCACAAGCATGTCTACGATACCTAAGCCAAACCATAGCCGAGTTTGCTCGGGCTGACGCTTAGAGGACCAGGAGAGGAGGTTGTTGCTAAGAAATACACAATACCCCAAACTGGAACGTCGAGTAGTCGGACAACCAGCCCAATATGCATCCGAATAAGCAACCAAGGAATCAGTAGTAGAAGAAAACAGCTGCAAGACATAATCTAAAGTCCCCTGAACATAGCGCAAGATCCGCTTAGGAGCAAAAAAATGAGGCTCTCTCGGATCATGCATATAGAGACAAACCCGCTGCACCGCATATGTAATGTCAAGGCAAGTAAATGTGAGATACTGAAGGGAGCCCGCAAGACTTCGATATAAAATAGGATCAGCAACATGAGTACCACTATCACCTAACTTGGACTCGGTATCAACAGGAGTCCGAGAAGGATTACAACCAACCATATGAGCACGCTCCAAAATCTCCATAGCATACTTACGCTGTGACAAAAATATCCCGGAAGAGTCACGCGTAACGAAAACACCCCCAGGGAAAGAAAATAATTTAAGAGCACACTCAAATCTGATCTAGAAAACTCGCGATGTAAAGAGGATATAATTTGCTGTAGCAAACGATCAGATGAAGCAGTGAGAACAATATCATCCACATATAGTAACAAAAAGGCTGTATCATCACCCTGTCTGTAGATAAACAAAGATGAGTCACATCGACTCGAGACAAACCCAACAGTAGTGATATATGCAGCAAATCGCTGAAACCAAGCCCGAGGTGCCTGCTTAAGACCATAAAGAGACCGCCATACAATAAACAAACATGATCAGGATGCTTAGGGTCCCCGAAAACCCAGGAGGCTATGCATATATAACAGTCTCGGCCAATCACCATTTAAAAAAGGCATTCATACAGTCAAAGCTGATGAACAGGCCAATGTCGAGAAATAGCCAAGCTGAGGACAGTCCGAATGGTACCTGGTTTAACAACTGGACTAAAAGTCTCATCAACATCAATACCCTCAACCTGGGTGCTACCATTGGCAACAAGACGTGCCTTATACCTACTAAGGGTGCCATCAGCCAAAAACTTATGACGAAATACCAACATACAAACCAAACAAAATGGCCACCTTCAGGTCGTGTACACTAGTCCTAAAGTTATGATTATGAGGATATAAGTTAATTGATATAAGTCAAGTAATTATTTAGTCAAAGTTGTTAAACAAAGCCGGTCATCAGACATGATCCAAAGAAGCTATGATCCACGAAGGGTTTTAGGTTTTATTTTTATTATAGAGATCGGTGATATAGCCGAGATGTTGTTTTTGATTGAGTGTGGGTTATATTACCGGTGTGGCTTAGGGAGGCGGCTCAACATAGCCACCTCGGTCTGAGGATCAGACCTGCTCTGATACCATGTAAGAAAGGGTTTAGAGATATAATTTGTGTCTTGTATTCCTCAAAACAATTGATACAATATATAGGAGTGTCCGAACTATTCTAGAATACGGGTTTGAGCCCAATACATAATGACCATTAATTTGACTTGACAAATAACTTTGAATACATAAATAACTTTGAATGACAAAATAACTTTGCTAATCAAATATAATTGACTTTGGACTAATCATGGACTAACACAAAGTGTTAATTGGTGCTTTTTCTTCCCATAAGCTTGTTGTCACCTTTTATAATATAATTGATTAATAAATAGAGTTGAGCGGTTTTTTGGTTAATTAATTAGTTAACGGATTTTTCTTTAGTTCCTTTGTAGAACAAGATGAGTACACAACAGAGAATACCTTAATTTGGCATACTATATGGTATCACATTAAAAATATTTTGCTTATCCCTTAAAGACCTTAGGGTATATGGGGTAAGTGGTAAAAATATAATAATTTAAAAATATAGCCTATTCCTGTCCTTAAAGAGCTTAGGGTGTATATGGAAATGATATTGTTGCTTAATTTTGGTCTTGTTTACTTTAATATTTTTCAAATCGAAAATTTGAAATAAAGTTCGAAAATTTAAAAATTTTGAAAAAAATATTTCGGAATTTTTTTTGAAAAATTTCCGAAAATTTTCAATTTTCTTTTGAAAATTTAAATAACAAATTTTTCCAAATTTTTTTTTCCGAAATTTTTTTTTCCGAAAAAAAAATTTCCAAATTTTTTTTCAACTTTTTTTCGATAAGTATGCATTTTAGTGCATTTGTTTGAGGTACTTTAGGGCATCCGTTTGAGTAAAAGGTTTTACTAAATTATAAACTGTGATACACTGATTTTGAATTAGACTTGGTGCATCACATTGTATATAACTATTGCATCATCATATTATGTAAACATGATGAATCACAATTGAATTAAACTATAAACAATATGATGCTTTAAATAGTGATGTAGTAACAAATAACTATGATGCAGAAAAACCAACATTCTGATGCAGTGGATATTAAATCATTACTTATAATACATGTTTTCAGTTGTAAAACATATAACATTTATTACTAAAATCAATTTAATAGAGTCTCATTGTTCATGAAGTATCCTCATTATTTTTGCTATTCACCTTTAATGCATCATAGTTATCGCATCATGGTGTTATTGCTTAGTGCATCATGATGCAGTAAAATAACAATGTGATGTAGTAGATTTTTGCATTGTGATGCATTAGATTTATACATTGTGATGCAGTAGTGATATGTGAGAAATCACATATCCGTTTTATACTAAAAACAAACCCTTAAAAGATGAAAATGTGCATAATTATACTTGTATATGTGTATTTTGTCTTTTGTGAATGTGTAGGTACAGATATTGCAAATATCACAAGAAAAGAGCCAAAACCAGACAAAAACGGATACGGGAGCAGAAAGAGTACACAAGAGACGGGAAAGTTTCAACCAAAGGTCAACATTGGTCAACCCACAAGACGATAAAACCTTCAAAATACCAAATGATCCCTTAATGTTAAATCAGTTTCATCATAAGTCCTTAAATCTATAACACCGTTAATCCTTTGTTAATTGAGGACTAACGGTCATTAAGTGTTTATTAAACACCCAAAACCTGTTAACATATTACCTGAGCTCAACACTAAATCCCTAAGCCCAATTCCCTTTTCTTATAATACAAGCCCAAAGTTAAACACGTTTTTACTCAGTCAAACATGTCAACGAATAAGAAAAGGTAAATAATTGGGCAGGAAAATTTTTTGTTACTGTTCATCGTCTTCTCAAATAACCCTAAGTCAAAATTAATGGGTAAAAATACCACTTCCATTTAATTACCTTATGTGGCTTTAAGATTCGATTACTATGCTCTAGCTTGGCAAAGAAACATCATCACAGCTCATGATTGGCTACATCTGACAAAGGAATTACACATGGACTTCAAACAAACACACCTAAAAGGGAAATTTTCACTAAACTCAATGCAAAAGAAGCACATCCACCTCCCAATGATTGGATTGCCAGCGTGGCAATCCGTGTGTTATCTTTTCATCCTACGGCTATAATTCAAGATCAAGATTCAGTTAGAAATAAAGGGCCAGGATCAAAGCTACCAAGGAGCGTGTAAAAGATCCTAGAACCTTCACTCTTGCTCTATAAATAGAGGAGCTCACTCACTCTCAGAGATATCTAAGAGTAGTTTTAATAGTAGCTTGTAGTTTAATTTTAGCTTATTTTTCATGTAATTTTAGCTTATTGTCTTTAGTTAAATGTAATTTCCTTTTCAAAAAGTTTGTACTCATTTCATGTTATCAATAAAAGTTGTTTTCATTTAAATTCATTTGTCAATTCTGTTTTTTTTCTTACATATTTGCACTAATGATTTGAATAAGCTCTTATTTACTGTTTCATAAGCTCAAATTACTCATAAGCTACATAAAAGCTCTCAAATAAGCTTGAATACTAATGGAATTGGATGGCTGCTTATGGTATTCAAGTTGGTAATAGTACTTGATGGTCAAGTGTTAGGATTAGACTAGGAATTTGGATTAAGCTTAAGCCAAAAGCTTAAGCTACTTTTATAAGCTCTAAAGTGAGCATTCACCTCTGTTTAGCTGAGGTGGAGGTACTATTCTCTTTTCCTTCTCTTAATATCTTGCTGTCATTTTAATTTTCTAGCTATATTGTTCTATTTAGTTTAAACCTGCTTATTGTTTGCTTAATATAGTTTAGATCTGCTTAATCATGCTTATTATAGTTGTTTAATGTTTGTTAGATTAAAATTCAGTTTGCAAGTTGTAGTTATAAAACAATTTGAAAAATCCAAAAATAGAAGCATAGATAGTTAGCTTGTGAATTCTGCTTTTTTGATTATTAAAAGTTAATCATTAGGTTTATTAAAAGCTCTGCACTATCTGGTATTTGAGTTTCTAGTCTTAATTCTAATTTCTATAAGCTAAAAGGTGTTTGGCACAATGCAGTTCTAACTTAAGATAGAACTGCCAAAGGCCATTTGAACCTTTGGATTGATTTTAAACCTCATTCATAAGTTTATGAAGTTAATTTTTAAGGTCTTTGTAGGATAAATCAGATTGTGATCAAATTTGCTAGGAATTGTGGTCATAAGTTCAGATCATTAAGCTCTTTTAGTATAGTTTGTTTCTAGTTTTGCTAATTGCTTCATTTGCTCTTATTTTGGTGTTAAAAAGTTGAAGAAACAAGTCCTTTAGTTCTGTACTTGTAGGTTTTAAGAATTTGTCACTTTGGTTGCCAATTGCATCAGCAGCCAAAAAGCCCTTAAGGCTATCTTCTAGCTTAAAATTCAGTAGGTTAGAATTAAAATTAGCTTTTATTATTTAGCAAACAAGTAGATTGTAGGTCATATTTCATCTGTTTATAAACTAAATTTAGTCTAATTAGCTTATTTGTCTATCTGTTTTTAAGTCTCAAATCAACCAAAAAAATATAGTTTAAACTGCATGCATTGCCTTTTTCAAGTAGTTTTTTCTTTGATCATTTGATATTCAAAATAGTTTTTAAAAGCTATTTTAAGTATCTTATAGGTCAAGGTTTAAGCTGGTACAAGCCATTTTGTCATAAGGATCCGTTTGAGTGCTGAAAATTAAGCTCATAGTTGCTCATAAGTCTGTTTGGTATTCAGTTTTAGTATAACTGCTTATTTGAATGTTTCAGCTTATGGCTTGATCTTTCTGCTTAATTCTTGCTTAGATTTGCTTATTAGAATAGTTATAGGTTATTTTTAGCTTATGAGGTTCTAGTTTTAGCTTATTCAAGTTGTAAGCTATTTGAGTTTTGTTAAAAAGTCTTTAAGTCTTGTATGTCTGTTTTTAAAGCTACTTTCTAGCTTATTTACTAGCTTTTATAAAAAGTATCTTTTATAAGTTTTGCTTATTTTCATCTGTTCTATAAGTGTGTGTAAAAATATTTGAAAAATAAAAAAAATGCAAAAAGCTAGGCCATGGGATTCGAACCCATGACCTAACCTTTAACACACACTCGTCCCACAATCCACACACACTAACCACCAGCACCAGTAGGGCTATCTGTCAAGATAGTCCTACATTAATCTCTTATACACTTTTTCATTTTCTATTTTCTTTAATAAGCCGTGGCCTATTTCTAGCTTTTTAGGGCTTTTTGAACTAGCTTATTTTTAGTTAGTAATTTTATAAAATCAGTCTTACCTTTATCCACTTTTAGTAATTTTCTTAGAATTTTTAGGATTAATTTTGTAATTTTAAATCATTTTTCTTTATTAAAAACTTTAAAAAATTATAAAAAATAGAAAAATAATCAAAAAAATAAAATTCTTTTTTATAAAATTTTCTTTTATCATATTTTAGGCTTAGGATTTAAATTTACTTTCGTAGGGTTAAAATTTAAGAAATTCACTTTTTAAAGAACGGGATTTGATTCTCGTTCTCGTTTTCTTCGTTTTTAACTTTAATCACTCTCGGTTTAGGATTTCCTTAGCTTTTTCTTATAAATAGGATTAGGAAAAGTTTAAAAATTATTCTAGGTTTAATTTTTGATAATTTAGGTTTTAATTGTCGCATTTCTTTAATTCCCGTTATCGTTTTTGTGCTTAATTGTTTTCCTTTGAATATTTTATGTGTTTTTAATTGTAGAAATAGATAATCAATTCAAAATCTTTGAAATCAATTCAAATCATTGTCCAAATAAAAACAGAGTCTCAATTTCAAAATTCTTGGGGTATAAACGACCCGGTGAACACTTACCGGTTAAGCGTACGATATTTTCGTGTGAATTTTCATATTTCCTTTGTCCTCAAGGGTAGTTTTGGAAGTTCAATACTTTTATATTATACGTATAAAATTGTACATCAAATTTTTGGCGCCGCTGCCAGGGAATTGTGTAAAAGATTCTCTCGTTTGAATTTGTCGATCGTGATTTGGAGAACCTTTCGTCTTCGAAAGTTACGTCTTTTTGAAAAATCAAAAAAATAATAATAAAAAAATAAAAAAATAAAAAAGTAAAAAATATTTTTCTTTTTCTTTTTATTATATGTAGAAGATTATTAAAAAAATACAAAAATATTTGCTCTTCTGGATTTTTCGATTTTTATTGTGTTCTCTTAAATACTAAAATACAAAGCAATTTAATTCTCTTACTAGAGAATTTGTGAATATCCATTAATAAGTTCCCGAACTTAAGATTCAAAAAATTAACCGTCTTGTGTCACTTACGAAAAAGGCGCACCTCTTTTGTGAAATAAGCTATTAGGAGGGTTGTTCCGCGGAACTACGACCTGAAGGGACAAACGTTTTTAAGGCGATTCGCTCCTACTACGTTCCCCGTTTGCAAGTTTTACTTTAGAGAGTTACCCTAAGTTTGTTGATTATTCGGTGAAACAAAAATATTTTTGTGTATATATTTTTCTCTCCTCGTTTGTTTTGTTTAGTGCATGCGCACTAGAAATTCTAATTTTCCAAATAATTCACCCGTAACCATTCCGAGACGTCGAAATAAAAGACGTGCTCCAAATGTAGTTGAACCCGAGCTTCGTACAATCGTTGAAGTTGCACCAATGGCGGAACGAACAATGGAAGAGCTACTCCGAGCACCCACGGAAGGGTATGGAGAAGCTATCGTTATACCAGAAATTAATGCGGATCATTTTGAGATTAAGACGAATTTGCTTCAATTAGTTCATGCTAGCCCATTTCATGGTTTCGAGAGGGAAAATCCCCATACTCATATTAACAATTTCAAAAGGATTACCTCAACTTTGAAATTTAGGGATGTGGGACCCTCGATTCCTACTAATCCTTCTCCCAAAAAGGTAGTGGAACGAGAAACCGAGGAGACAACGGATACGGAGCAAACTAATTTCTAAGGAAGTACCGCTCACATCCAACCTCCGGTTAAACCCATTCCGATTCCGGAACCTGATGTTCCGAAGACTTTACCTAAGCCAAATATTCCATATCCTTCAAGATGTAATGATCAAAAGTTCAGTGAAAAAGCTTCGAATCAAATGGAGAAGATCTTTCAAATCTTTCAAGATTTGCGCTTTGACATTAGCTTCGCGGACGCTTTACTTTTGATGCCAAGATTTGCCCCTACGATTAAGAATTTACTCATGAATAAGAAAAAGTTGTTTGAATTAGCTAAGATACTGTTGAACGAGAATTGTTCGGCGATGCTCCTTAAAAAGCTTCCCGAAAAGCTTGGAGATCCCGGCAAGTTTCTTATACCATGTGATTTCCCGGGAATGGATGTATGTCACGCCTTAGCCGATCTCGGCGCGAGCATAAATCTTATGCCTTTTTCCATTTGGAAAAAGCTTTTCCTACCCGAACTTACCCCCACACGAACGACTTTAGAGTTAGCGGATCGATACATTACTCGTCCTAAAGGACTCGCCAAAGACATCTTTGTCAAAGTTAGGAGTTTTCACTTTCCTACCGACTTTGTTGTTGTTGATTTTGAAGCCGATCCTCGGGTTCCTCTCATTCTTGTGAGATCCTTTTTGAGGACCGGTCGTGCCTTAATTGATGTGTACGAAGGAGAGCTTATCTTAAGGAACGGGGATGAACGATTAATCTTTCATGTCGATAAGCATCCTCAAAAGCATGCAAACGAATTAATT